>JAVUPR010000552.1:0-184704 GCA_036785695.1 Gentiana straminea
AATATATGACAACGAGAAAAGCCATTTAATATATGTATAAACATAAAGAAATTGTAGAAATGATCCGGCCGGTCGGATCCGGTCCAACCCGATTGGGTTTTGGAACCTTATTTCCAGCCAACAATCTCCCACTTGACCTAAAACCAATCACTCGCACATACAAGGCTAACTTGAAACACGAGAATGTTATACAATACTCGCAACCAGCCTACAACCGTGAATGGATCGCTATCCGTGGGGACTCGAGACTATCTTCATGCCGTGCTCCAAATGACCAAGTCAAAAGGAACCGCCTGTCCACACACATGAATCTCTGGCGAGACCACGATCCTTGCTTCAAGCAATGAATCCACTTACTTATATCGGCTATATAGAAAAGGTGGAAGAACCGTACAAGGTTCGGGAATGAACTATCTAGACTCATGTATTGCTCCCCCTTTAACGCCTTCAAGGGCACTACTATGCTTTGGCTATGTTTTAGAATTTACGGTGACCCGTAGCCATGAGCATTTCCCGACTCAACTTTGTATCCAACTTAATCAAAGTGATTTGCAATCCCAAACTTCTCGCTCCTTATCTTCGCCAATATTCGGGGGTGCATATACGTATGCTCCTTCGTTTATCCGATTTCCAAGTTTCGATAAACTAGGAAACTATCCTTAACTTGTTTAAGGATATTCTCTTTATTCACCCGATTAACTTTCATACTTGCTAAAACGACTCTTCATGGACTATGAACATCTAGAATTACTTTTATGATGGATTCTTATTGCGGTAGCAAAGGAAACCTTCCATAAGCATCATCTTTCACCTTATCTTTAGGACTAACGTCCTAACATAGATAGATCATGAGAACACCGGCTAGCATTATCTCCTATTGCGATCTATGCTAAACTCTTTATAGCATCGCATACCTATAACTATAATCTAACGGTAGTTAAATGCATCACTTTATCGATTCTTATTTACGAAAATAAGAGCTGCAAATCCAAGTGCTTTCATAAAGACCTTAAAGCGCCAAACATTAATTGATTTGTGACATGGAGTGATAATTCCCTGAGAGAGATATCTAATACACAGCTCAAAAACATAACACGAGTCCGACTATCCATCTTGCGCATTGGGCATATCCCATACTTTTGACTAAATCAAACTCACTTTTGATTATCAAACAAAAGAAATTGTCTAGAGAAACTTGTTTGAGTCCATAAATGGATCTCGTGGGCTAACATATCATATTATCATGTATGAACATGAAACTATTTATGCCCAACGTCTTCAACACTATCATTATAGCCATGATACAAAGTTATAACAACATAGTGCGAATAGGGTGACTGCTATTTGTGACATAAATATAATTACGAGGTTTACACCCCGTACCCATCGGCCATCGCTATAGCCTTATGGTAATCCTGTTACTATGTATCGGCCTTTCGGGGATATTCCCTGCAATTAAGACGGACTAGGTTCACAACCGGGTTGTCAACGATGGAATCTAATTCATATATTATAGCTCCTAGCCATTATCTCTCAATCCTACCTTCCAAACATTCCTTCGTAAGTCGCGAGATATTCATTCTTCAAGATGAACATACCGGCTGACCTTTTCGGGCTTGGGGTTATCCACGGACTTATAGAACATTTGTGTGCACTAAGCGAGTGTTACACACTTCGTCACTATGTGGTCAATACACTCGTATTCCCGATGGTTGATTATATGTTTTGTGGTTCTCGAACTCTTTTGAGATCTTATTTACTCCCGCTCCTCTCTTTTGGAAGAAGCTCTTATAAAAGAAAACAACATGTTTGGAGACAACACCTTTTGCTCCGTGGACAAGTAGATAGTATCTAGCATACTTGCTAAGATATTCCACAAAGATGCATATGTCGTACTAGGCTCTAAGCCTTTACGGAATTTACTGCCTATGGCAACTTCGAATCATAAGTTAAGATAGATTCGACAATATACCCTTCCATTCTAATATAGAATTTATTCAACCTTTATTCTTTGGAACACGGTTAAGTATAAAACCTTATCTCAAAATGGGTAAGGGATACTTCACATGGCTTGTGTCACACCTTTGTCATATAAAGAGTTGTTTCCATTTTAGGAACACAATCTAATTGGGTATCCCAAAGATGGTATCGCTGAGAGAGAATCGATTCTATTTCGGACGACCGGAAACACCACCTCCGGGTATTAATTGCTTCAATCCAATTGGAGATTATTTCCTAAGTAGCTCACCAATCTCATATTAATCGTACTAGCTTGAACATTTTCGGGCTTTCCGAGCTGTCGTACTTCAATAAGTACATTCAACTATTTCTAAAATAGTCTAAGAGAGAGATAAACAATTATTTATGGTATAAATTGTCATAATCCAACAAACATCAATATGTTGAGGCAGATTTAGTCAATTTTCTAGATTTTATAACCATTTTCATAAAAGGGTATTTTTAGTCCTCTTTGGAAAGATACGTATAACCCATTTGGATTCACAATCATATGGTTCTTGACGCATCATCCATAATGACATTTGATTACACGCTTACCTTAAATAGAGGCTTGTGTCTAGAACAACCATAAATTAAGGATAACGACCATATAAATTTTTAGTTGAGATTCCATCACTCACATCAACTATATGGTGAAAATAATCTAGCAAGTTAAGGATTTGGTGACTTTTCAACCTTATCGTAATAACATTTATTGCTTACAATTGAATTTGTCCATTAAATCCTAACGTATAAGGCGAAGACATGTTCTTCGCCAAAGAACCGGAACATAAAAACATTTATTTAGTTTCCACTTGCTCCAGGTTTACTAGATTCGAGAATATGGTAAGTGTTACAACGTTTGCTTCCTACACTTCCAAATGTACGTATTTTAATCTTTCTAATTTAATCACATTCGTAGGATATCATATATCCAGAGTAGACTTGATCTTAGATAGATTTATCCCAACATACTTGCCTAGAATAAAGGCTTCGATAATTTCTCTATTTAAGCACACGCATACTAAGCACTTGTAAATATTTCTTAGTGTAGTCTTAATAAGACTTAAAAAAGATCACAAGAGCTATGTCCTTTAATTTCCTTCCATAAAAGAAATCTAAAGCTTATTAAATAGTTTATCTAACCTTTTGAATCGTATTCAAAACATTAATTTGTTTAATTAACCTTTAAGCAATGATTAAAGAATTAAGTCAATACTTAAATCTTTCAATTTTGAAAACGACCTTTTCAAAACTCGATGTGGTCGTTCTTATTCAACATTTGAATGACGAGAATGATCATGTTGGATAGTATCCAATATGATTAATTCATTGAAACCAATTTCTAGTGATTTAATCATATGTGAGCTTCCATTTGACTAATAATTAAAGCCTTGGAAACCTTTACATCAATTATGTAGTCTCCTTATCCTTAACTCTTATAACGTACTTGCTCGTGTCATTGCTTATATTAAAAGGATCAAAATTACTTAATCATACTTGAGAACATTTCTCAAAAGGTTACAGTCATTAATTTGGTTTTTAATCATCGAGAATAAAAACATAGAAATAAATTTTGCTAAAACCACAACATAGAATAAAGATAAAAGAGTGTCGTTGTTTATAAATGCAAAATCGAAGGCGATCTTTGGGATTATGATTTTTCTCCCACTATTCAACTACTCCCGATTGAATTTCAAGAATTTTCCAAAAGTCTTTAGTGGCTGGAATCCTATCTAGTTGACTCGATTCCCGAAGTGGGCCGATCGACCGGTTCAATTTCGACGGGTAGGTACTTCTTACCAATCACGTCCAACGCGGCCTCCAGTGGTTTGACTAGTCAACTCTTTGACAATTCACATCGTCCATGTGGTAGTCAACATTATGTCTCTAAAATCATACGGTCCCGACGTGGGCCAATCACCACAAGATTCTTAGTCGAGTCGTAACCCAAGTATTCATGAGATCTCATAACGATCATATCTCGATAATGACAATATACCCGAGGTAGGTCAACTCCCGACGATGGCCGATCAGTTGGATCCAAACAAGGGCTCTTCACCATCACTATAATATTGAGAGACATATTATAACTCGATTTTTGTTGTGGGAGTAATTTTAAATTAATTCACTTCATTTATTTCGAATTAATTCTCTTAATTAATTTAATCATGGTCTCAATATGCATATCTATCTACATAGAAAACATCCTACACATTCATCTAGATCGTGCCTAGTTATACATCTATCGTATAATATAAAATAAATACAAGCACAAAATAAATAAATGCGTAAAGTAACCGGCATGATCATGGACTTTTCCTATGTGCGGTTTTGAATACAAACTGACGAAACCGCAGGTCACAATCTAAAGGTAGCTGCAACCGCCAATAGGATCTTCAATGCTCCATTCTCCAATGGGGTTTTTATTTTCTTCTTTCTTTAGTTTTCATCTTCCGCTCCATTCTTGTTACATAAATCTTATCTAATAACATAAATACATCCGCCGCACACAGGGGTAGCTAATAGGAATGGGATAATGCAGAAAATAAACTGGGTCATTTTCTTCATAACGGCCTAGGACAATTTTTATACCAACACGAAAATTAAATCATTCACATCTATCCTATCGATCTAGTCCATGATCAATCGGGGTCCATATAATCATATTATATCTACTTTTATATCTAATCCATACAATTATATCTTATGAAAAAGATCAAATTAAAATTTAACTACTTATGCGTATTATTTTATCATATCAAATAATCAATTACCTTTTAATTAATTAAATGATTAAAATCAAAAATAAAATTAACATATAATTTTAAATCTATTTAATTTTAATTTTATTAATTAGGAACAATTCAAAATTAAAATCAAAATTAAAAGGTCTCTTTTGTTTCATTTCTTTTAGTTCTTAACCAAAAGGGATGACTTTGGTTTCTAAACCAAAAGACACCTTTCCACACAAGATTTGGTTATTTGCTTTGCCACTTCCAAAATCAAAATTTTGAAAGTGGGCTTAGCCTAAGCCTTTTCCCAAATCAAATATTTGGAAAGGGCCTTGGCCTATTCCAAACAAAATTTGGAAAGGCCAATATTTTGGTTGATTTGCCTGGCCACTTTCCAAAATCAAAATTTTGAAAGTCGCCTAGGCCTAGGCCTTTCCCCAAATCAAATATTTGGAAAGGGGGGCCTATTCCAAACAAAGTTTGAAAATGCCATTATTATTTTCATGCCATGTGGTATCCCAATTGCCCAAACTATTTGAACCATTGGTTAGCCACATTACACAACCAAACAAAGGAGATATCAATGCACAATAAATATCTCAAAAAGAAAAACAAAATCGGGACCGCCACGAGACAACCAACCGACGGCGGCACCTACGGCCGCCGCGTGGTGGGGAGCCGCCGCCCGGTCGGCCGAGCTCCACTACACGAATATTTTTTTTCTTTTTCCGCAATCGTGAATCTAGATCTTGCATCTATCGATTAATTACTACACATATTAACATGCTTATTGCTTAAGCTCGAAGCTCGCATTGATACCCTTTGTTAGGAAATCAACGCGGGAACGCAGTGGAATTCAAAATTTTGATTTCATTTTTCCTAAGATCGAATTTGTTTAAGGAACGAGCATAAAAGAAGTAGACGGTGGTTACCTTGATTGAGCTAAAATATCGATGCTTTGACCGTCTAAGGAGAGTAGCGATGAACGGAGCCACACAAGCGTTCGACCTTGTTAGGAACATTTTATTGATGATGGCCATACTAGGTACATTTGTTATAGCAAGCACGAAATAAGTTAGAACTCTCTGTATAAGACTTTACTTAGAGTCGACATGTTGTGTAAGTTGAGACGAGACAAGTATTGTACTAGTTGGTAGGATGACAAAGTAAAACGAGAAATCGGGCGAGTGAAGCCGATCAAGTACCGGTAGAGAAGCATGAAGACATTATGGTCGACTTATAACCAATGATGTACGTGATGACCTTGGATAAGTCTAAGTTAACATTCAAATGATGGAATATATTGTCAAATATGGTGTGCAGATCTCACCGAATCTAGGATTCATGAAGTACAAGAAATAAGCTTGAATGATCGAAGAAAATAGCAAAGCAGCAAACCGACAGAGTGAAGTGACTATCGGCTGAGTAAAGACAGAGCAGTGAAGAAAGAACCAAATTGCCAAGTCAGAAGGATCACTTAACTGTCAAAAAGGTTTGGATACAGATCTGGTCTTGGCTACAACAGTCAGGATGAGGATAAAAACAATGGCCAACACAATTCTGAATCAAGGACCAAGACTGGAACTAAATTCAAAAATGGACAGACCATAGTTTCAACCACTCACCCTGTACCAGTGAAATCAAAAAGCTAGTGTACTGAAACAGCCGTGTAAATCATCATACTGGCTTATTAAAGTTAGAGCCTTATTGAAAGATAACGGAAGACTTTACCCTTCAGAAGATGAATGGAATGTTGCACCCCCAAAATACAAAAATAAACCATTTCATGCTATGCATCATGTGTTTAGGAAAAGCCAACCAAGGTATATTCCTCCACACAAGAAGCGGTATGGAAATAAGTTTCCTCCTTGCATATTGGAGAGTGAAAAAGGATGCAAATGCACCAAAAAGTAGAGAAAAGTATCGAATACCTTTAGTAGAAATATTAGAAGCTATTACGCCATGCCTTATACATATGAAGTTGATGACTTCAATTATCCAAAAGAAGATCCTTTGGATATACACTTGGAGTAGGAGGCATGACTTAACGAGCATGGACACAAATAGTGTTGGGTACCTAAACACACTTAACTTGTTTTGTAGTATGTACGGTACATAGATAGTGGATGTTCCGGACACATGATAGGGAACAAGAGATGGTTGACTGATTTCGAAGCCTTTGATGGACCCAAAGTAACATTTGGAGGCAATGAAAACCCAAGAAAAATTAAGGGGGAAGGCATAATGCTCGAAACTGTTAAGGGTGAATTTATACGATTTATAACGTTATATTCTATGGTATTTTCCCTCGTATTTGTATGAATTTGCATAAGAAACGATTGTTTAATGGAAATATTGAGCAAATGATATTTTAAATGAGTTAATCGCAAAATAGGTTGATTTTGGTGCTTTAATTGTGATTTTATGATTATTTGAGCGTTATTACATTTTGCGATGTTTTTATGTGTTATAGATGCATGTTTGAGGCTCAAAAGATGATCAAAAGTTGATTAAGTTCGAGCTAATTGATGATAAAAGAGACAATGAAGGAATTGACAAGAAGAAAAGAGATAAAGATCAAAAAAATCAGAATTCGATTTTATCAAACTGGCGTCCAGGTTCCGTCCAGTGGACGGGCGTCTGATGAAGTGAACGAGCGTCCAGGGATGGGAAGTTGATTCAGGAAGTTTGGACGCAGGAGTGGACGCTGGATGGACGAGCGTCGGTCATGACTCGGCCCGATTCGAAGTTTTATTGAAGAGTGGACGGGCGTTCACCCTTTCCCGGACGGGCGTCCGGTAGCCGACTTAGGCTTTGAACCGCCTTCGAATTCTATATAAGGCGGCGTATTTTCTCCACAATCACAACACATTACTCAAACCACTAAACCTAGGGGCGGCTTAGCTGCGATTTACTTTAGTTTTCATCTAGTTTTTAATGTTTTTAATTTCTAGATAAACACCTTCAAATTTATGTACTTTTCTCAAGCTTTTCGAGTTGATCAAGTAATGTTAAGAGGCTAAAGCCTTATCAAACGAGCATTGTGAAGCCATCCGACACGGTTTGATTCCGTTTACGCGATTATATTGTGAGTTTTATCTAAAGTTGTTTCCTTTATCATT
This sequence comes from Gentiana straminea, assembly GCA_036785695.1. NCBI lineage: Eukaryota > Viridiplantae > Streptophyta > Magnoliopsida > Gentianales > Gentianaceae > Gentiana > Gentiana straminea. The sequence continues at coordinate 7,856 of JAVUPR010000552.1, forward strand.
GTTTATATTGTTTAATCGCAATTGTATCGAAAGACTTGCATGTTATGATTGTTTTATGTTGATGAAAATCTCTATAAACCTTAGATCATCATGATAAGGAATGGTTGTAAAATCTATCATAACGAGAGTTAATAGGTTAAATTGCTAGGTTAAAGTTCACACCTTTGATTAGTAAAATCGTTAATCTTAGATCGAAAGATATAGATTAATAAGTGAATCACCTAAGAAATTAGGGTTCATGCTTTAGACAAGGTAAAACCACAACTTGGTTAGAAAACGCAATATAATCGAGATAGGAATTGATACTTGTTAGGATAGGTGGATCAATCGCTCGTTTGTTCGTTAAAATATGAATTTAATCCCGTGAAACTTGAATTGCCTAGTTTAGTTACTTTTATTTCATAATTAGTTTAAGTTTAATAGTTCGCAACCCGTATCTTTCTGGCTTTAGATCATATCTTGTCGAGTTTTACGTTTTAGTTAAGTTTGTTTTCAATTTCGTTTAGTTTTATCCGCTGTTTAGTTTAGTAATCGTGACATAGGTTAGTTAGTTAAACAAAAACTAGGGTTAGCAATCGCCAGTTCCCCGTAAGATCGACCCGGCATTAACCACTATTACTACGATCCTTATACTTGAGGTTAACCGGATTATTACTTGTTTGTTTTAATAAAATCCGTGACAAGTTTTTGGCGCCGTTGCCGGGGAACCGGACGGTTGTCTAGTTTTTGTTTTTCATTTTTTTTTTATTTCGTTTTAAATCCTGTTTTTAGTTGATAATTGTTTTAGGTAGTTGTTAAGTAGATAATTAGGGTTTAGTTAGGGTTTAAGACCTTCCCTTAGTAGTTTTCCTTTGAGATTAGATCGTCTTTCTTTCTTTTTAAATGTCTTTCTGTCTTACCTTCTTTTCTTTTCTGCAAATTTCTGCTTCTGTTCTAGTTTTCCCGCTACCAAACGGGCGTCTGGATATCTTGGACGCCCGTCCGCTGGAAAATCATCAATTCTGATCTGTTTTTATTCACTTAGACGAGCGTCCATAAGATTTGGACGCCCGTTCAAGTATTCTGCCTTTCAGACGAGCGTTTGGACCACTAAACGCCCGTCCAGTCCAAATTCCACTCGGACGCCCGTCCAAACCCTTGGACGTCCGTCTGGCCCCTTTTTCTTCAATAATTTTGTTTCCTTTTCTTTTCCTTTCTTTTCTTTAGGTTTTTAATTTTTAGTTTAGGCTTTTAATTTCATAGTTTTTAGGCTTCGTTTCACTTGTTTTTGGTCCGGTTTATGCAAACTCGAGTAAAAAGGGACCGTTATTATACACCCACGACCCCGAGCGAACCGTAGTCCGGCCAAATAGGTAGATTTTCCGTTCGCGGTTACGGCGGACGAGCCGAGCAAGATATTGAAGATCAACTAGCAAAGGAAATCAACGATTTTGTGATAATGGCCGCTAATAATAGACGTACGTTGGCGGACTACGCCATGCCGGGCGAAGTCAAAGTTAACCCGGATATTGTTATCCCAGCCATTACCGCACAAACCTTTGAGCTAAAGCCAGGACTTATCCAGATGATGCAGCACGCATCAATTTTTCATGGCTATCAATCAGAGAATCCGCATACCCACTTACATACGTTCTTAGAGATATGCGGTACTACCCGCATCCAAGGAGTAAGTGAGGATGCTATCAAGCTAAAACCTTTTCCATTTTCTCTGAAAGGAGAGGCTAAAGAGTGGTACACCTCTCCCTCTACGAATCTATCACCACACAGGCGAACTCGAAAAGGAGTTCTTGAGTCAATATTTTCCACCATCAAAGACGGACCCGGTGTTTAAATGAAATATTCACTTTCTATCGAGAAAGAGAATGAATCATTCTTCGAATGTTGGAAGAGATTCAAGTCTCTTCTTAGAAAGTGTCCCCACCATGGCTTGCCCTTTGGAAAGGCAAGTCAACACCTTCTTTAGTGGATTGACCGAGCTTACCAAAGGCATGGTCAATAGTTCTTCTGGTGGGGCATTTCTGAAAAAAAAAACACCTGAAGAGGGATGGGCATTGTTTGAGGACATTGCAAAGTATAACTATGCCCCCTCTTATCAAGCAATCCAAGCACCTCCTCCTCCCAAGGTTGAGGAAGTCAATTTGCAAAGTTTGATCGCCATGCTGCAGAAGCAGATGGCAACACCTCAAGTTTCAAATCCGATAAATCAAACTTCTTCTTTTCCACAGAACCCTCGGGTTACATGCTCTTGCAGCTCTTTGTCGGTGGCCATATGAATGGCCAGTGTCAATTTAATCCCCCTACACCTTATCAAGTGAATGATGTTCATGATTATGGACAGTACAACCAAGTCACATGTCAGAATTGTGACGAGGTGGGGCACACTTCTAGATTCTGTCCTATGAACGGGCAGAATGCTGAAGTGAATGCATTCTATGGCCAGAACAATCAAAGGTTCAATCAATTTTCTGGCCAGAATAATTTTCAAAACCAAGGGTTTAGTCAACCTTCAAGTTTTAATCCTAATTCGAATTTTAATTCGAATCAAAATTTCAATAGAAACCCTGGTTTTAATCAGAACCAAAATTCAAAATTTTCCAATCCTACTCAAAGGTTTAATCAGAATTGGCCCGCCAATCCCAATTCTAATTTTCCAAAGTCGGCCCGGCCGGACAATACTCCTATTCTCCAAATTCCCAAAACTCTCAAGGCCCCTCCCAATCTACCAATCTTGAAGCTAAGTTGGAGGAGCAAAGTAGATCAATGAACAATCTTGAGAGACAAATTGGGCAAGCGGCTGAACGGTTAGCTTAGACCCCGGGCATCTACCCGGTTTCACCGAAAGAATCCAAAAGGGTGGTCAAGTTGCTCGGGTTGACTTGAACAAGAGGCCCATGCGACCTCGTGCCATCAATTCAATACGGTAAAGAGGAGGTCGGTGCAATGAATACGAGGAGTGGTACTCAAGTTATTGGTCCTTCCCATCGGGGAAACCACTAGCCCCTCACTGCCATTGATAAGGCGGGGAGGGAAAGCGAGCACCTACACTCCCCTCAGTTGCAAGAGGAAACTCGGGTGGTGATCCACGAGAGGTGAAGAAGTTGGTGATCCTCAAGTGGTGATCCCTTGAGGACCGAAAAAGCAAGCGAAAGTCGGAGGCGATCCACGACTACAAAAAAAATACGAAAAATTGTTCGATGGAAAGATGCGGAAGACAAAGGCTGTAAGTGCATCCTCAAAGAAAGTCTTTTACGAGAGTGACCTTAAAAAGCTTCCATTTCCACCGAGAAAGAGCAACATTCCCTTAAGTGAGGACAAAAAGTACGAAAAGGTGCTGAACCTTTTGAAGAATACTCAGGTAAATCTTCCATTATCATAAGTCTTGGTCGAGATGCCTAAGTATAAAAAATTCATCAAGGATGTTGTGTCTTCGAAAAAGAAGTTAGCAGGCATGGAAAGGCAAATTGGTGAGGATTGCTCCATGATTAATTATGAAAACTTACCAATTAAAAGAGGTGACCCTGGCAAGTTCGTACTTACGGTGTTAATGGGAGGTCTAGTCTTCCCTAATTCTTTGTGTGATCTAGGTGCCTCTATAAGTCTTATGCCAATGTCCGTATGCAAACAATTTGGTGGGTTTACAAAGCCTTCTAGAACCCACTACTATGAGTTTGCAATTCGGCGATAGATCTTCTAAGAAAGCTTTAGGGATCTGAAAGACGTTTTGGTTCGGATTGATAGATTTACCTTTCCGGTTGATTGGTATGTTTTAGATATGGAGAAAGATGAAAACGTCCCCGATTCTTGGAAGACCTTTCTTATCTACGACTAGAGCCCTCATCGATTGCGATGGTGGGCAAGTGACTATCCGAGTTGGTGATCAAGAGGTGAGTTACAATGTCTTAAAGTCCATTCAAGTACCCTCGGCCCTCCAACCGGCTTTTCCATTGATTATATGACGGATGATTTCACCGATTATATGGATAAGCAAGTCATGGTTGTAGAAGCGGAATACGAGCGAATGGTTGACAACCTAAATACTCATGGTGTGGTTAATCTAGATCAATTAGCAGCTGATTTCAAGGAAGAATTGTTGGAAGGAGAAGCTTTGGCAATGGGACCACAGAGTAAACTCAGTGATATTGAGTTGAAAAGTGGAGATCTCAAGTCGGGTTTAGAAGACCCCCTACTGAGATTTGGTGTTGAAGCCGTTGCCTAAACATCTTAAGTATGTGTTTTTAAGAGAAGGTGACAAGCTTCCTCTGATCATATCCGCCAAGCTGTCTCGTTTAGAGGAGATGAAATTAATCAACGTCTTGAAACGTAACGAAAAAGCCTTTGGGTGGCAAGTAGGAGATATCAGAGGGATATCTCCCGACATCTGTATGCATAAGATCAAGACTAATGAGGGTGCGAAATGTGTTAGACGACCCCGGAGGAGGCTCAACCCTCGTATGCAAGAGGTTGTTAAGAAAGAAATCATTAAACTTATGGACATGGGAATCATTTATGCCATCGGCGATAGTGAATGGGTTTCCCCAACTCGGGTAGTTCCCAAGAAATGAGGAATTACGATTGAGAAGAATGAGAAGGGAGAGGAAATAGCATTGAGACTTGTCCTTGGTTACGAGTACGCATCGATTATCGGATGCTCAATGAGGTAACCATGAAAGATCACTTTCCCCTTCCATTCATTGATCGGATGCTTGAGCGTACGGGGCGGGACACGCGTTCTCTTGCTTCCTAGATGGCTATTCGGGATACTTCCAAATACCCATAGATCCGGTGACCAAGAAAAGACCACTTTTACACCTGCCCTTATGGTACATTCGCTTACAGGCGAATGCCATTTGGTCTCTGCAATGCCCCAGCTACATTTCAGAGATGTATGCTGGCTATCTTTGACGGGCTCGTAGAAAAATGTATGGAGATTTTTATGGACGATTTTTCGGTTTTTGGTCGATCTTTTGATGATTGCCTAGACAATCTTGATCAAGTGTTATCCAGATGTGTGGAAAAGAACTTAGTGCTCAATTGGGAAAAATGTCATTTCATGGTAGATGAAGGAATAGTTCTTGGCCACAAAATCTCCGCCAAGGGTATAGAAGTTGACAGGGCGAAAGTAGAAGCTATCGAGAAGATGAGCTATCCCAAGAATGTGCGTGAAGTTAGAAGCTTTCTTGGACATGTTGGTTTCTACAGAAGATTCATTCAAGACTTCTCCAAGATAGCCAAGCCCCTGTCTACTTTACTAAAGGAAGACGTTGAGTTCAATTTTGATGAGAGCTGCAAGCAAGCGTTTGAGGAGCTTAAGGATCGTTTAATATCTGCTCCAATTCTTATATCGCATTTGGAATCTACCTTTTGAGCTTATGTGCGACGCATCGAACTATACGGTTGGTCTTTGTTCTAGGACAAAAGATCAAAGGGAAATTCGCCTATCTATTACGCCGGTCACACATTGAACCCCTCTCAAGTTAACTATACTACTGCGAAAAGGAACTACGGCCATAGTCTTTGCTATGGACAAGTTTCGTAGTTACTTGTTAGGAGCTCAAGTGATCGTGTGGGCCGATCACGGCGCTTTCTTGTATCGATGACTAAGAAAGAGGCTAAACCGTGCCTACTACGTTGGATGCGACCCTACAAGAGTTTGACGTTCAAATTAAGGACAAAAAGGGCGGTGAAAACGTAGTGGCGATCACGTTTCTAGAGTGTTAAGTGAGGAAAAGGATGATCCGGATGATATAGATCTTTACTTTCCTCTAGAGAACATTATGCTAATAGACGGTTGTCCTCACGATGTTCATGGTATTCTTCCATTGTAAATTACCTTCATGCCCGTTATCTCGATCCGAAATGTCTTATCGGGGAGAAGAAAAAGTTCTTCTCGATTTAAAATCTTTCGTTTGGGATGAACCTTATTTTTTTAAGATCGTAAAGATGGTACGCTTAGAAGATGTGTTCCTGAGTCTGAGCAACGGGATATTATCGAGCAATGCCACAGTGGACCCACTGGAGGTCACTTTGGTCCGTGGAAAACCGTTGCTAAGATCTTCCAATCTTGTTTCTATTGGCCTATGATCTTTAAAGATACAGAAGCGTTCTGTAAAGCTTGTGTTAGATGCCAACGAACCGGTACTCTGACGAGGCGTTTTGACATGCCTTTGAAACCCATCCTAGAATGCGAGGTCTTTGATGTATGGGGTATCAATTTTATGGGACCATTCCCATCATCTTGCGGTAATAAATACATCTTAGTATGCGTAGACTACGTGTCTAAATGGGTGGAGGCTCAAGCCACTCTCACAATGATCATAAGACGGTCATGAAATTCTTAAAGAAGAACATCTTTGTGAGGTTTGGATGTCCACGTGCCTTGATCGGTGATGAAGGGACACATTTACGCAACCGACCGCTCTGGAGAAAGTTCTCGAAAAGTATGGTGTTCGTCATAAGACGGGAACACCATATCATCCGATGACTAGTGGTCGGGTTGAGAGAAGCAACCAAAGTATCAAGAAAATCTGGAGAAAACGATCCAACGTCATAGAAAAGACTAGAGTTTGAAATTGGATTATGTACTTTGGGCATACAGAACTGCCTATAAAACCCCTATGGGTACATCTCCGTATCAAATGGTCTATGGAAAGCCATGTCATCTGCCTGTCGAGTTAGAGCATAGAGCTTATTGGGCTACAAAGTTTACGAACTTTGATTCCCAATCTTGTGGGAAACATCGGCGCAACGGTTGCATGAGTTGGACGAATTCGGACTCCGGAGCCTATGAAAGTGCCGGGATTAGTAAAGATAAGATGAAACTACTCCACGATGCTAAGATTAAAAAGAGAGAATTTTGAGTCGGCGAACAAGTTCTTCTATACAATTCTAGGTTACATTTGTTTCCTGGAAAGTTGAGAACACGTTGGTCCGGCCCTTTCGAGATTCTCCAAATTATTCCTGGAGGTGTTCTAGAACTATGAGGTTATGGTGACCAGCCGTTCCGAGTGAATGGTCAAAGGTGTAAGCACTACATTGGTGAACCTAAAGAAAAGCCTTTGGATGTTCGTTTCCTCGATATCCTCGGGTGTGATGCTACAACAGTCGAAGAATTCGACGAGTTTTCACCCGACTTTGTTTTCGAGAGGATGACGGTAGTGGTCGATGCGAAGATGTTCTAGCGAGGTAGTTGGGATATGGAAGAGTATTGGAGGGAGCGTCAAGCGAAACGTCATCGGGAGAATCGGAAGAGGAAGAGGTCGGTCATGGGGAAGTTTAAGCGTATTTGGAAAAAGTTTGTTAAAGATTTCACCCCATGTGTGAGTCTTGTTTCTGCGACCACACTACTAATCGAGCTTACACGAGGTAGTGGCTGGCAGAAAAGTCAAATGGCCTGATCCAGGCTGAGCTTTAAACGGTGTCGAGCTAACGACATTAAACAAAAGCGCTACTAGGGGGCAACCTAGATATCGTTCTTTTAGTTGTTTTTGTTTTATGCTTTGTTAGTGTTAGTATTTAATTTTTGTTTATTCGAGTTTTAGCCTTATTAAGTTTTTGTTTTTATCTTCGAGTTAGTTGTGCTTTCTAGATATGGATTTTGGTGTTCGACGGAGGAGTTACCTTTCCTTAGGAAGATCCCACTAATCACTTTGTAGATGACGGACCGGGAGGAACCATTGTTTTGCACGTAGACTTCGACATTAGTACCCGCATCAAGACGGTCACCTTTGTTCTCATTGTTCCCCGCTATTCGGGAGGTGGAGACTTCACTGCGAGGAGTTACAAGCGGCTCTAGGACGTCCAAACACAATCCTGAATGAACCGATGCTGACAGATTTAGGGCTAGTGCTGCAAGCTGAGCATTTTCGAGGTGTTGATGTAGCTGGTGAGGATTGGGGTGTGCAAGATGAGTATGACTTCCCTCCGGCAATTGACATGCTCCGCCGTCTTATCCGCGTTGTGGATTGGTCGGACATTTACGATGACTAGCGTTGTTAGGTTATTTCGTCGAGCACACGACGTAAAACAAAAGCGCTTGGTGGGAGGCAACCCACTGCTTTCTACTTGTTTTTATTTATTTTCTAGTAATTTTATGTTTTTCGTTGATTTTCATTTGTATTTTTGAAGTTTTATTTAAGTTTAATGAGAAAATGCAAGTTTGAATTTAAATTTTGTATGAAATTGTATAAATTTTGCAATTTTTCTCTATTGGACGCCCGTCCGGTGCCACGGACGCCCGTCCGTCATGCACAATTGTTGAACGAGCGTCCAACATTCTTGGACGCCCGTACGAGAGCCCCCTTTCAATGATGTATGTCAAGCGAGCATTTGGACGAGCGTCTGTTTATATGGACGCCCGTCCGGTTCATGTGATCTCCGGCTAGACGCCCGTCCTATTGCACGGACGCCCGTCCGGTCCCCTACTATATATACCTCCTCACCCCATGGAAAATCACTTTTGCGAGAATTTCAAATACCTCAACCCCGACTTTTGCCCTCCTTTTGCCCTAAAATCCTTGTTTCTACACCAAATTGGGTGCTTCAAAGTCCCACAAACAGCTCTCAATCCCCTCTTGTCGATTTTTCACTCCAAATCCTACGACAAACACCCATCAATTCGATTCGGTAATATAGTTGGTGCGACTGTTTTGAAGAAAAATTGGATTTTTGGGATCAATTTGGCATTATTTGGAACTCTAATCCGTTTTATCATCACCCCATCATCGTACTTGGTAATATTTTGTAAGTTTTTCCTAGCTTATTGCACGTTTTTTTTAGTCGATCTTCGAGTCGACTGTTTTATAGGAATTTCCTCTTATTTGTTTTCTTTCTTGCTCTGTTCTTGATTCTTGTTCTGTGGTGATATGTGATGTTGATGGATGTTGTTGGATGGTCTGCATTGCTGTTTTGATATGGTTTGGTGTTGGATTGTTTGGGAAATCCCGTTTGGACGATAAACGGGTGATTTGTTTGTTGGGATTGCTTTCGTGTAGTCTAGGCTTGAATTTTGGTTCACAAGAAGGCGGTGGTTAAGAGACATGGTAAGGAAGTGGCCAGGGAGGCCGGAAAGAAACGAAAGGAGTTTGATCCTACTTTAGTTGATCCTAACCGGGGTGTGAGTATCCGAGAACAACCCCCTAGAGCCACCCAAACTAGGACTACTTTGAGGGACGAACCTACCTCGGAATCCGAGACGGACGATGATATCCCTTTGGTAAGGATGCCTCGAGCCCAGAGAGGTGGGGGTTCGTCTAGGGTAGAGGAAGCTATGGATGTTACCCGGGAAGAGGAGCCGGTTGAAACTAGGGCTGCTCAACCTAGAAAGAAAGCCAAAACCGTACCTCACATGCACATGCCTCGTAGATTCGTGAACCCTAAGGCCCACGATGCTTACACCAAGCACTATTTTTCATGGACTATGTTGATAGAAAGGGCTATATTGGAAGCTAAGGTAGATCCGGGGTTTGTCAAGTTACTAAAGGACCGGAAATGGGACGCTCAATGACGATCCAAACTACCCCGGTCAATGGCTCTTTAGTTCGGGAGTTCTATGCTAACTATTCGGAAACCGACTTGGAGACGAAGGTAGTCGTGGTTCGAGGGGTAGAAGTTCCGTTTACACCGGAGGTGATTAATGCGAAGTATGGGTTGGCAGCTTTTGAGGGTCAAGATTATAAGGAGGAGATTGTCCATAGACAGAGTTTGGGGCAGGATCCTTTGGAGGAGTTAAGATTGAGAGTTTGCCCGGATGTGGCTTGGACGTTACGGCCGGGAGGAGACCAGAAGGAGTTGGTTACCACGACCTGGACGGAGGATTGGAAAGTCCAGTGTCGATTTATTTAGAATCGGTTGTTGCCTAAGAACAACCTGACACACTTTCATATTGGTGACCTAGGCATGATGTATTCGTTAACATTTGGCCTGAATGTGGATGCGGGACAGGCATTATATGATGAGGTGGCTATTAATCAGAAGATCTATACTCGTTGCTTGATTATCCCTCACCTGATCCATAGTCTCTGTATTGATGCCGGTGTGCCTGAGTATGGAGCCGATCACAAACCGAAGAACCCGAGGCCTATACAGAGAGAGAGGGGTAAGCCTTCGGGTCAGTCAGAGTCAGGGGCACCGCATGAGCACAGTACGTCATCGGCACCGCCTCAAGCGTCCTCACTTCCTACTTCATCTCCTTCGGTTCGGATGAGGCTCAGTATGGGCAACAGTGTGCGAGACTGGCTGGAGGACATCAGGACGTCTCAGAACAACATTTTGACGATTCTGCAGTGTATCAGTGAAGGCCGGCGGGCAAGGGACGTCAGAGTCTTCGATCCGAGCGTTATTGATTACCATTTTTCTGACGAGATCGAGCAGGCCATCGCGGATGTTTTGGAGAAATCTGAGTCTTCTTCCGATGAAGAGCGATCGACTCCGCGTAGTGGCTGCGCGGCACCACCATCTGGACCCTCTTCCGATCCTCCAGCTGACGATTCTCCGGCTCCGGGGCAGTCATGATTTTATTTGCCTATTTTTGCTACTTTTTGCCCTAGATACTGTCATTGTCTATTTTCGCTACTTGTTCCTTATATGATTCGTTGTAATTTTTGATATTGCTACTGTTACTTTTTTCCGATGGATCATGTAAGCCGTAAGGCATCAGTACTTTTATTTCATATTTTCTTTCAACTGCTGACTGTATTCATTGCTTTATCTTTTGGTATAGATCGTTTTTGTTTTCTTTTTCTTTTTCTTCTGGTATATTTCCCCGTTTTCCCCGAGATGTTTCCCTGTTTGTCGAGTCGTGCAGGTGAACTTGCTTCCGCCTGACCAACGATTCGTGTACCGGTTGAAATCAACTATGTCTTTTCCTTTTTCTTTCGTTCTGCACACCATGAGGACATGTTGATCTTTAAGTGTGGGGGAGGGGAATGATTTGATATGTATCTGTACATTTGCTTAATTCGTAATGTTTCTATGCTAAAATGAGCTAAAATTTTTAAATTTTTTTGACACTTTTGTTTTTGTTTTGTCCCGAGTAGGCAATTCAATTCAATGTTCGATATTTTTATAGTCATCCAAGCTATATATCATATGTTTGATAAGTTAGTTGTTTCACCTGTGATCTATTTTTTCACGAGCCATAGTAAATGATGAGCTAATTTATAAAGTTATACCCCTTTTGGACGAGTGATTTCTGATTTTCTTATAAGGCATGTGCTTAGTGCTACGTATATATCTTAAGATTTATGATAGTTTGTATTTAGATCCGAAGTATGTCATCTTGTGAATATACGAGGTTTGAATGTGATAAGTAACACGTAACTTATTGTCAAAATGAAAAAGTTGAATGATATATGAATAAAATGGGTGTGTCGAAAGCTAGTCGATGATTTGAGTGCAATAGGGTATACCACGTATGTCTGTACCACTATGATGACCAAAAGCTCACGACGATCGAAGAAAAGTTTGCCTTATGATTGGAGTAAGGTAGGGTATATCTCGAATATCCTATTCTGCTATGACAGGGCAATAGCTCATTCTGATGTGTGTTTAAAGTGAAGATAGTTAAATCAACTAATGAATTGTTATGAATATAAGACTAAGTTATCGTCTATCTTATCCTTAGTATAAACCGATAGATATGCTGTAGGGATTATCCTCTGAGTATTTCAGAAAGGTCCTAGATATGTTCGATCATTCTTTTCGGGATATCTTACGTTTGTAGGGTACATCTTATGAGTGTCATTTATTGCTAGTCTACGAGGGGGTATTAGCTAGTTTTGCTTTGAGTTCCTCGAGTTTGGATTTAGTGGAATTTTTCTATGGCTATGCACACACACTGGTGAACTTCTGATTTATTGGATATGTGTTATATATGTTTAGATGTCTGTTCTTTTCTCGAGCCTTTATCTTGTCTTGTTTTGCTCGGGACGAGCAAAAGCTAAGTGTGGGGGAGTTGTTAAGGGTGAATTTATACGATTTATAACGTTATATTCTATGGTATTTTCCCTCGTATTTGTATGAATTTGCATAAGAAACGATTGTTTAATGAAAATATTGAGCAAATGATATTTTAAATGAGTTAATCGCAAAATAGGTTGATTTTGGTGCTTTAATTGTGATTTTATGATTATTTGAGCGTTATTACATTTTGCGATGTTTTTATGTGTTATAGATGCATGTTTGAGGCTCAAAAGATGATCAAAAGTTGATTAAGTTCGAGCTAATTGATGATAAAAGAGACAATGAAGGAATTGACAAGAAGAAAAGAGAAAAAGATCAAAAAAATCAGAATTCGATTTTATCAAGCGGCGTCCGGGTTCCGTCGAGTGGACGGGCGTCGATGAAGTGAACGAGCGTCCGGGGATGGGAAGTTGATTCGGGAAGTTTGGACGCGGGGAGTGGACGAGGACGAGCGTACGGTCATGACTCGGCCCGATTCGAAGTTTTATTGAAGAGTGGACGGGCGTTCACCCTTTCCAGACGGGCGTCCGGTAGCCGACTTAGCTGAACCGCCTTCGAATTCTATATAAGGCAGTGTATTTTCTCCACAATCACAACACATTACTCAAACCCTAAACCTAGGGGCGGCTTAGCTGCGATTTACTTTAGTTTTCATCCAGTTTTTATGATTTTAATTTCTAGATAAACACCTTCAAATTTATGTACTTTTCTCAAGCTTTTCGAGTTGATCAAGTAATGTTAAGAGGCTAAAGCCTTATCAAACGAGCATTGTGAAGCCATCCGACACGGTTTGATTCCGTTTCTGCGATTATATTGTGAGTTTTATCTAAAGTTGTTTCCTTTATCATTGTTTATATTGTTTAATCGCAATTGTATCGAAAGACTTGCATGTTATGATTGTTTTATGTTGATGAAAATCTCTATAAACCTTAGATCATCATGATAAGGAATGGTTGTAAAATCTATCATAACGAGAGTTAATAGGTTAAATTGCTAGGTTAAAGTTCACACCTTTGATTAGTAAAATCGTTAATCTTAGATCGAAAGATATAGATTAATAAGTGAATCACCTAAGAAATTAGGGTTCATGCTTTAGACAAGGTAAAACCACAACTTGGTTAGAAAACGCAATATAATCGAGATAGGAATTGATACTTGTTAGGATAGGTGGATCAATCGCTCGTTTGTTCGTTAAAATCTGAATTTAATCCCGTGAAACTTGAATTGCCTAGTTTAGTTACTTTTATTTCATAATTAGTTTAAGTTTAATAGTTCGCAACCCGTATCTTTCCTGGCTTTAGATCATATCTTCTGTCCAGTTTTACGTTTTAGTTAAGTTCGTTTTCAATTTCGTTTAGTTTTATCCGCTGTTTAGTTTAGTAATCGTGACATAGGTTAGTTAGTTAAACAAAAACTAGAGTTAGCAATAGATTGGTTAGTTAGTTTTATCCGCTGTTTAGTTCAGTTACTTCTCCAACCACCACAGCTGGTTCAGGTTCAGTGGTTTGCTGTGGTTCTTTAGTAGATACTACGAGCGGGCTCGGGGTCGTAGGCGTCGTATATCTTCAACGCATTGCTCAAAAACAACCCGTCCAAAGCATCGTAGACTTGACAACCTCTTCGGATGAGGAGTCGGTAATCACCACGGGCGGAATGATAGTTAAGGGCTCGGCCTCAACGACCTCTTCTTCCTCTTCTACCGATGCCTCTTCTTGGGCTCTCTGTGCCTCCAAGTTTTTCAGTTCTTTTCCTTTGCCATGCTTTTTCTTTTTGGCAATCTCCTTCATTCTTTTGGAGAGGGGTTCATCATCATCTTTTCTAGTAGATTTTCTCTTTCTACTAGCATCCTTCTGTTGTTCTCTCAGGATTTCAACAACAGTTTTACTTGCAGTTACAGCAGGGTCAGTAACCTCCAGTTGACCCTCAGCAGACTCAGCAGTATGTGCTGTTTCCTTTCTTGTTTTCTTTGAAGGCTTTAACACTTCAGTTTTCTTTCTTGTGTCTTCACTCTTTCTTTTCTTAGCAGCTTTCTTGGGTGCAGCAGGTTTGATAGATATCTTCTTAGTTTGCTGAACCTGCTCACCACCAGCATCACCATCATCATCATCATTATCATTACCAGCAGCCTCTCCTGCAACCTCTTCATCATCATCTAGACCAGGAATAGCATAATTAATTTCCTTCTTGTATCTAGGCGATTAATATTCTCGGATGCCACATCGGGATTCCAAGATGATGATTCGGCGGGGTCGAACCATCAATCCTAAGGGCGCGCCTTGGACTTCCTTTTTCCCTCTTTTTCTTCCTTGGTAACCTTCTTCATGTAGTGGATGAAGTATCCGGCCCAATCAAAACTTCAAGCTCCTGCAGATGATAATCATCAACTCTATCTTGGGTCCTGATAGAGTGTCCATACTTCCAACCAGTCCAAGTATGTTTTTAGCAATCAGTTTGCTCAGTAGACTATATTCACTTCCAATATGTTTGCTGTTGATGCTCGGAACAGATTTGATGGCTGCATCTGTCTTGATCTGATCTACAAATGCCAATTTGTCCAATCCCATTGCTTCAGGATTGACTGACCCATCCACCACTTCAACAAAACCTCTGACACTTTGACTTGATTCAATTTGTACATCAACTTTTTCCGCCATTTTAATGAGAAGAATGAGATGAAGAAGATTGAATCTCAAATCTGTGTTCACACAGTGTAAAAAATCGCAGTGATAAAGCAAATTTGCAAGTGATCATTTTGCTGTGTGATAGCCTGAATATATAGACAGTGCGTAGTTGAAACTGTCATAGCACATACATTGAGGTAACCACGATTAAATTGAATGAGTCCAGTCTTGACACGTGGCCCATTACCCTTCCATAACGTTTGTAACCGTTGGATGGTTTAACTGTGGTAATAAAGGATAAAATAACTATCCCGCCAATATGCTTTTTGACTTTAATAACCTTGACTGTGTAACGTTCCATCCAGCAGGGTGATCCTCAGCAGGGTGGCCTCAGCAGTCTGCTGATAAGAAGGCTTCAGCAGCCTGCTGACAAAAGTACTCTGCTTATCCTTGTTTTCTTCTTGTTTTGTTCAATTGATAATACAAGATGAAGTTTAATACCAATGACTGATCTGTCAAGTGAGCTCACCCAACATGACAAAGACCAATCCCCTTGGCAACCTCATTTGCTCAATTTTCCAAACATAAGTACATGGAATTGTTGATACCAATGACTAATCTGCTAAGTGAGCTCACCCAACATAGCAAAGACTAATCCCCTTGGTGAATTCCAGTACATTGCTGAATATCAGTCAACCTTTATAATTCCAAGTTCAGTCCTTAATTTGGCAAATCTTTCACTATCAAGTGGCTTAGTGAAAATATCAGCAAGTTGATCTTCAGTAGGGATGTATAGAACCACCACATCTTTCTTTTCAACATGATCTCTTATAAAATGAAGTCTCACATCAATGTGCTTGGTTCTGGAGTGCAAAATAGGATTTTCTGTGACTGCAATTGCACTTGTGTTATCACACATAATTGGAATTTCCTTTTCTTCAATTCCATAATCCCTTAATTGTTGTCTTAGCCATAGTACTTGTGCACAGCAACTTCTAGCAGCAATGTATTCAGCTTCAGCAGTAGAAGTTGATATAGAATTCTGTTTCTTGCTAAACCAGGAGACCAGTCTATTTCCCATTAACTGACAGGTTCCTGAGGTGCTTTTTCTATCAATCTTGCATCCAGCATAATCAGAATCTGAGTAGGATATAACTGTGAAGCTTCCTTCCTTAGAATACCATATCCCTACTCCCAAAGTCTCTTTTAGATACTTGAGAACTCTTTTGACTGCACCTAAATGACTTTCTTTAGGTTTAGATTGAAATCTTGCACAAACACCTACAACAAATGATATATCGAAGTCTGTGGCGATTAGTAGTAACAGATCGCCTATCATCCTTCTGTATAAGGTTTGATCAACATCTTTGCCTTCTTTATCTTCATCCAATCTGATATTTGTACTCATAGGAGTTGAATTCTTAGTGCTATTTTCCATACCAAACTTCTTCAGTAACTCCTTGGTATACTTGGTTTGATGAATGAAGATTCCCTCTTTCATTTGTTTAACTTGCAATCCCAAAAAGTAGTTCATTTCTCCCATCATACTCATTTGGAATTTACTCTTCATTAGATTTGCAAACTTTTCACAAAGTAAATCATTTTCAGAACCAAAAATTATATCATCCACATAAATTTGTACCAGGTGTCTTTGTCCCCTTCACTCGATTCGAAAAGTGTCTTTCAATGGTGCCTTTTATAAAACCATTGTCCACCAAGAATTGAGATAGAGTCTCATACCATGCTCTTGGTGCTTGTTTCAATCCATAAAGTGCTTTGTTGAGTCTATACACTTTATCTTCTTGATATTTAACTTCAAATCCAGGAGGTTGCTGGACATATACTTCCTCCTCTAGAATGCCATTCAAAAATGCACTCTTGACATCCATTTGATATACTTTGAAGTTCTTATATGCAGCATGTGCCAAGAATAATCGATAGCTTCCAATCTTGCAACAAAAGTGCATAAGTTTCATCAAAATCTATTCCTTCAGCTTGAGAATAGCCTTTTGCAACTAGTCTTGCTTTATTCCTTACAATGGTACTAGATTCATCAAGTTTGTTTCTGTATACCCACTTAGTACCAATGATATTTGCATGACTTGGCCTTTCAACTAGTGTCCAAACTTGATTTCTTTCAAATTCATTTAATTCTTCTTGCATAGCAATTATCCAATCTGGATCTGAAATTGCTTCTTCAACAACTTTAGGTTCCACTTGAGATAGAAAACAAGTAAACAAAGCTTCCAGTTGTCTTCTAGTTCTCACACCTTGCTGTACATTGCCAATAACTTGTTCAGCAGGGTGATTCCTTAACCATTGTGGATTTTGGTTATTTTGATTTTCAGGAACATCATCTTCAGTAGGGTCTGCTGTAGCTTCTTCTACAGGGGGTTCAGCAAATTCTTGAACTGCTTCAGTTGTTGCATCAGTAACATTATCAGCAGGGTCAGTATCAGAAACTTTCAAGTCATTGAATCTTTCTAAAACTTCAACACAATCTGGATCAGTGACTTGTTGATTCTCAGCAGGTCCACAATCTTCATCTTCTATACCAGTAAATTTTGGTTCATCAAACACAACATGGATTGTTTCTTCATGTTTCAGTGACCTCTTGTTCAGTACCCTGAATGCTCTGCTGACTGAAGAATATCCCAAGAAAATTCCTTCATCTGATTTTGGTTGAATGTTTTCAAATGTACCTTATGATTTAGAATAAAACATTTGCTTCCAAATGGATGGAAATAGGATATGTTAGGTTTCCTTCCATTCCAAACCTCATAAGGTGTCTTCAACAGCTTCTTGTTTACTGATGTTCTATTTTGTGTGTAGCATGCTATATTTACTGCCTCAGCCCAATATCTTTCAGGTAGCAATGCTTCACAAATCATTGTTCTTCCTGCTTCCTTTAAAGTTCTGTTTCTTCTTTCAGCAACCCCATTTTGTTGTGGTGTACCAGCAGCAGCAAGTTGATGTAGTACACCATTCAGTTCACAATATTCTCTTATAACTTTGTTGAGAAATTCAATACCCTGATCTGATCTTATCTTTATAACTGTTAAACTTTTCTCATTTTGTAATCTTTTCAAGAGATTAGGCATGCTTTGAAGTGTCTCACTTTTCTTGTTCATGAATATCACCCAAGTGTACCTAGAGTAATCATCCACAACCACTAAGGTGTACTTCTTTCCTGTTACACTTGTTGGAGTTATTGGTCCAAAAAGATCCATATGCATCAGCTCCAACACTCTATTTGTTGATTGTTTGGTCTTTGATTTGAAACTTGACTTTATCTGTTTACCTTGTTGACAAGCATCATATATAGCATCCTTCTTGAATGTGATCTCAGGTAAACCAACCACCAGTTTCTTCTTCACCAACTGATTGATGTCATCAAAGTTTAAGTGATTTAACTTCTTGTGCCATAACCAATTGAGTTCTGATTTGGTGTGTACAATCAGGCAGGTTTCTGGAACTGCAGTAGACCAATCCACAACATACATATTCGTTGTCTTACGCCAAAGACAAGCACAACTTGATCACCTCTTTCACTAATGACAATGCAGTTGTCTTTGTCAAAAGTAACCTTGTAACCCTTGTCACAGAATTGTCCAGTGCTCAGCAAGTTGTATTACAGTCCCTCAACATATGCAACATCCTTGATTGTATGTCCATTTCTCACAAGTGTGCCATATCCTCTTGTATATCCAGGTGTATTCTTGTTGCCAAAATTCACCCTTGGACCATCTTTTGCTACAAAGTTTGACAGACAGTGCTTATTCTTTGTCATGTGTCTGGAACATCCACTGTCAAAGTACCAGACACCCTACAAAACAAAGTTAATGCATTTTAGGTACCCAAACCTGTTTGGGTCCATAATGGTCAGTGGTAAGCATGACCATTGGCATGTCTCCATAAGGTCTTCTCCTAAATGTGTCATACTTTGGTTCATGCTTTGGTTCATACATGTATTCCACGTCCATAAGTTCTAACAGTAGGTTGTGTAGGAATCACATATGTTTTCTGGCCTTTTGGTTTATAATGCTGTTTAAAGTGATTCTTGATGTTAGAAGCATTAGTATAACCATTAGTTTGCCGTGTCGTTAGGAATGGCCCCCGTAGTATGGAGTCTGCTGAGGCCTTGTATAAGTCCTCTGCTGATTCCATTGCCTAGGTTTTACCCTAGCAGCATGGTTATCCTTACTGTTTCTAGCATTAGATGCAGAAATATTCCAATCATCATCAGTAGGGAACAGTCTACCTTTCCCCTTGAGATAAGTATCCCTTGAATGATTAACATTTTTGGGTTTAGGATTCTTATCCTTGGAATGTTTCTGTTTCTTACCCTTCTGTGGTCCAGCAGACTTGGTATCAGGTCTGCTATCAGCAGGCTTAGAAGGCACATCAGTCCTATTTTTAGATTTATTCTTTTTACTAAGAGCTGTTGACTTCTTAGACTTCTGATTTTGCTTCCTTGAAGCATTCTCATTGGGTTTTACTGCTTCAGCAACCTTACGGGAGTTGGATCTAGTGCAGGTACAAACTTGGGACCAATTCTGGTACTAGGTTCAGTAACCTTACTAGATCCACTCTTGTTGGATTGCTGAGTTCCAAATCCAAGCCCTGTTCTATCTCCATAAGGCTTTCTTGATTTGTATGCAGTATTGGAACAAGATGGTTCAGCAGATTCAGAGGCTGCTGGATGATCAGCAGACTTATGCTGATTCTGTCCAACATCTTTTTCCTTACCTTTGAGAACCCTTAATTCAGCTTTCAATCTTCCAACTTCCAATTCAAGAGTTTCTTTTTCAGCCTTCACAACCTCATAACCAGATTGTATTATCCTCAGTTGATTAAGGATGGCATCCAAAGTCTCATTGTTGTCAGAATTTCTAGGATTTGAACCACAGGTTGATTCACAATCACTTCCAAGCAGGAGTGTTGATGGATACGGTGTTGTATACCTCCTCAGTTTCATCCATATTGGCCATCAAAGCATAATCCTCCATATCAGCAACTAATGCAGTGTCATCTGATTCATTTCCCTTTTCAGATTCCACTTCATACCCTGATTCATCTTCAGCAACCATAGCCTTCTTGCCATGTCTTCTTTGTTGACTCTTGGTCTTCAGTAGGTCTGGACAATCAGGTCTAAAATGTCAAGGCTTCTTGCAGTTGAAGCAAATATAATCAGGTTCCTTGCCTTGTTTTAGTTCAGGACAGTCAGGTTTGAAGTGTCCTGGTTTCTTGCAATGAAAGGACAGATAGTCATTATCTTTCCTTGGTTCTTCTTTCCTTCTTTTAGTAGGCCTCTTTGTAAAATTTCTTGCAGGGGCCTTTCCAGTCTTCATCATCCTGATTTTCTCAGTAGGGCAATTTGTTCTTGCATCTCATCCAGCATATCATCATGTCCTCCTGATGTTTCTTCATGATGTGAAGCAGCCAATACAGTGGTCTTTGGCTCTTCCTTTTCAGTTTCAGGCACAAGATTTTTGCTAAATTCATAAGCCTTTAGATCTGAAAACAATTTGAAGGTGTCTTCTTCATGCAACTTTCTCATTTCTTCAATTGCAGTCACCTTCATTTTCCCAACATCTTTTGTAGGTAGAGCTTCCAAGATTTTGGTGTTTATTTCCTCTTTTGAATAACTTACACTCAGCAGTGTAAGTTCATCCAGGATTGCATTGAATCTTGATTCTATTTGCTCAATGGTTTCATTAGGCAGCATCTTGAACTTTTGGAATCTCTTTCTGGCTACACTGATTTTGTTCTTCTTTATTGCATCAGTGCCTTCACAGATCAAGTGAATCTTGTCCCAGAGTTCCTTTGCAGTCTTGCAATCTTTAACCTTCATGTACATATTGCTATCCAAGGTTCTGTAAATGATATCAACAAGCAATGTTGTTGAGGTTTGCCCTTTTTAAATCTTCGCATTCCATTCTCTTTTTGGCTTAGGAATGTACTCAGTTCTGTCACCCACTGTTACTGACTTTGTAATCTCCAGTGGTCCATCAGTTAGTACATCCATCATCTCATCATGAGTAGCAGCAAGATATGCCTACATTCGACGTTTATACTCATCAAATCTATCAAGAGAACACATCAACATAGTTCTAGCATACTGTGTGTTGTCCATGATGCAAATCTTGAAAATCAGTAACTTGAAAGAAAGTTTTAAAGAATTTTCACAAGCACAACAAGTAGGATTCCTTCAGAACAGAAGCACTGCTCCGATACCAATTGTTGGTCCCTTGAAAAGGCTTTGGTTAAGTTTAGAGGGGGGGGGGGGGGGTGAATAAACTTAACACTTAAAAGTTTGGAGTTAACAAATTCTGCAACTTCGGCGTCGCGATACTTCAGAGTCTCTTGAGACTTCGTAGTCCGTCGATAAACGTAGTCTACCGACAGTTTAGTTTGCTGAATTTGTGCAGCGGAATTATATCAAAAATAAGCCTTAATACTTGTTGTTAAAAGTGATACTAAGTACTAGATACTCAATAGTGCAAGTGTGTGGTTTCAGTTGCTAGATTCAGTAGATTGATAAATGAAATAAACTAAGTACAGAAAGTAAATGCCGAATGTAAGTAGGCAGATTTTATAGTGGTTCCAGGTGATGTAATCCTGTCAGTCCACTCTTCTCCTGTGATGTTGGAGGAAATTCACTAGAGATCTTTGATGTAGCTGTTACAAAGATTCCTAAATTGTTTGTCCTTCACCAATGACTATGGCTTCACAAGGCGAAAAGCGGGAACGGGTAGGATTGCTTTGCTCCTAAGTCTTCCTTGGTCCTTGAAGGGTAGGATTGCCTCTTCACCGGCTCCACCACAAACAACAGTCTTTCACACCCAACAGATGCTTCACTGTCTTCAGTAGGTTCTTTCTAAAATAAAGATTGAATCAAGTAAATGATTCAGTTCCAGCAGCTTGATTAGGATGAAGTAATCAGCAGCTTGCAGTCTTCAAGTGTGTGATCTTGATATAGCTTGAATACATGATGCACTTGAAGAAATTCTCTAGATCAGCAGCTTTATGCTCAGTAAGTTCAGCAGGGTGTTTTTCAGCTCAGATTTATCACTTAAAGTTTATCCCAAAATTCATCTTCTTTTTCTGAGTTGAAAGTCCTCTATTTATAGGTAGGAATGCATGTGACTTGTATTTGAAATTCAAATGTGACCGTTCCTTGTTTTTGTCCCAACTGATATGCAGTCTGTCACTATTCATAGGACTGACACTGTCAGAATTCCTTTTTGACAGTGCAGTCTGTCCACCCCTTTGACTTGTATCCAATGGATAAAAATAAAAGTCATCCCAACGTCTTTTTAATCTCAGCCTTTGATTTTCTTGATACATCTGAGGTAGTTGGTTGTCCTCATCCATGTAATCTTCCAATAAACTTGAATTGATCGAGGTAATACATCAGCAGGTTCATGAGTCTGCTGAGAAACCTATCAGTCTGCTGATCATCATATTACCGTATATAAAATACAATGCGGTGATTACTTTTATCTAACTTTTATTTGTGAAGTTAGATTACATCATTTTAATGATAACTAAGTTCAAACATCATCCAACTTATGGAACTTAGACCTTCTACACAAGGTATATGCGATCAATTTAGGTCATCACGAGACTTGCCTAAATTTCGATTCCATATCCTTGACTTTAAATACTAAGTTTGATCCCTTAGCCTTCTGAACTGAGTTTGAACCCTCAGCCTTCAGTCTTCAGTCTTCAGTCTTCGACCTTCGGACGGGTTCCTGACAAGTCTACTGACCTATCTACCCTACTGACCTAGACTAGTCTGCTGACAAGAGTCAGCTGACCATTACAGTGCTTGTTTGATCAAACCTATTTGCGAATCAAACTCTAATAAACCTATACATTTGATCTAGACATCTTTTTGCCTTTGCACTATAACAGCTAGTATGGCACTCATCATCAAAACTGAGAAATAAGTCCAACATCACGAGTTTATCCAACTGATGATTTCTCGGAAATCAGTGATGATGAAATGTTACTATTATATGCTATCACAAGTGGAGCGGTTATAGATTGAGGAGTATTGATTCAGAAAGCAGCTGTTAGTTTTGCATTTGGAAGAAGACCGATCCGACAGCCTATGCCGTTTGCATGGCTGATTTCCAGAATTTGTGTTCGTTTGGCTAGAGTACCGGAAAGAGCAACAGATGAATACTTTCCAGCTCGCCTTCCTCAGGTTGGGCTTTTACTAGTTGATATTCCGGGAGGATCGTCAAGTGGAGAAAATTAGATGATATGTTGATAGTGAGAAAGGAAGAAATAATAATGAAAGTAGTAAAAAAATAAATTAGAATCAGAAAGACTATAAGTTTAGACTACATTAGTTTAATAATAAATTAGTGTAACTTAGTGTAAGTTTTTCTAGTTTAAGTTAGTAATAGTTTTAGTAATTTGAGTTTTTCTTCTAGTTTTAATCTTGTGATATAATTACATGTTTTGAATTTATGTTTTTTTCTTTTATGCTATATTATATAAACGCTCGTCTGTATGACACATAAAATATTCAACCGTTATAAAAATTTATTTTATTTCCTAAACCAACTTTTTACTACTCATTACACATCGAGACGATGTCAATTCGTAAGTGGGGAGTAGAGATTGATTAGTAAATAAAATGAATTTAATATATCAATTACTGATGCACTTAGTTTAATTATTCTTAAGGAAATAAATGAAATAATATATAATTATTATAACATGGATAGTATATTTGGATAGAATAAATTTTTAATTAAGTAAAGTCATCTCGATATATTATTTCTATATTATTTATGTCTATTTTAGATTTTTATCAAGATTTTAAGTTTGTATAACTAGATAAATAGTATGAAATATTTTTTTTTATGAAATTAGACAAAAGTTACTTATAATTATAATGAAATTTTAGAATGATTTTCTTTTCAAGACAAGTATGAATTTGGAATCGGATTAGGAATGATGAGATTTTTGGCATTACTTTGACTAACTATGGCCAAATAAGCCTACCCGAACGTAATTTCCAATTTTTGTCCCCACCTCAGCCTTGTAGAGTGATCAAGACCTCACTCGAAATTAGCCATTATGATTAACTAGATAAAACCGACCCTTAACTGAAAATGGTCTACATTTCCTTGAAATCCCGCAAGTTTAGTATGTGCTTATGGATAGCGGTGACGACATCGAAATTCAGTAGTGGTATATGCCGAGATTGGAATAAATATTATTCGGATGGCAATCTTTTGTCAAAAACTGTTATTTTCTAGAAAAAGAAAAAGTTGAAATAGTTAGGTACTGATGTATTTGTTCTCACCTCATGACGCTTGAAAGATAGTCGATTATGGTAATGAGTTCGGATATGTTAGTATTCTGAAGAAAAAAAAAGAAGAAAAAAAGAAAAGAAATAATATGGTTAGTAGAATTAAAATTTGAAAAACAGTGTCAGGATGTTACTGATCAAGATATTTTTGATCAAAAGTGAAGGTGTAAGCACGTACGGCTTGCTTCTATTTCTTTTGATTTTCCTTTGTTATCCCTTCGATTAGCCAAACACCCTGAGCCTGAACATTATAAGTCATTTTGCCAACTACTTGACTTAGTCCTTGATTCCGAAATCTCATATAGTGGCGATTAAAAAGTTATTCTAAGTATTTTATTTTATATTTATTAAGTAATTCATGTAGAATTTCATTTGGATAATGTTTTATAACTAACTTATTAAGTTATACACACTTTTTATCTTTTTAATAATCTTAGATAGATAAAATCAATATAATTATAATATTGACAGCATACGTTACTAAGTTAGAAATTTAGTCTATAAGAACTATATTATTTGCATTATAACATTTTATATATTATCGCTTATTTTGCTCGAGGACGATCAAAAGCTAAGTGGGGAGTAGTTGATGTATGATAAAAATATAACTATATTATATGACTTTTTATATCGTATTTACGATAATATCGTATATATTCTATAAAAATATATCTAAAAACTCATAAAAAACATAAATCGATATAAATAGATATTATCGTTATAAATTTAATAAAACTTATGATTTTGTGGTCAGAATAACTGTGGCTCGTGTTTTTGACTGTTTCAGGGTACGTGTGATGGAAAACTGAAGAATTAAAATCGAAACAGTAGAAAACCGAAGCCAGATATTTTCCAAAGTTCGGCACGCACCGGAGGTAACCGGCACACGCCGGAATCTCTCTGCCACCAGCACATGGACTCTGACAGGAGAGAATATGTACTGTAGCACCGGCACGCGCCGGTGCACTACCTGCACTCTATAAATACTCCTCATTTGCAAGCATTTGGGAGTGTACCAATATATATATATATCACTTATATATATATATATATATATATATATATATATATATATATATATATATATATATATATATATATATATATATATATATATCTTATCTTTAGTTAGTTTATAGTTACGTAAATACCGTAAAAGGCACTCGCCGAAATAATAATGTAGTATAAGTATCGTTGTAATACTTAGAAGGATTATCAAGGCTCGTTGTTGCTTAAGGAGTTGTTATATCCGGAGAATACGGCTCTGACGCTACAATTGTAATCTGGTAACTTTTTAATGTATTTATGTTTGTTTGTTGTTATTAGTATCTATATATTAGTTATAATGATATTAGGCTAACTCTATATCTAGCCAAGATATGAAATTGAATTAGTTTTATCTTTTTAGGGAAATAGATGATGACTATGTTAAAATCGATTATAATGAATCTCTTTCTATTTGAGCTTAATGAAAAGTTAAAAATTGAATTAGCTACTCGATTTAACAAGAATCGTAACCTAATGATGAACTGACCAGAGAAGTTAGGATATGTGATCATGAATAGAAAGACCGGAGGGTAAAATTGGCCGCCTGACAAACGGAATCCTATTTCCTACCCGGGGGCAGATTTTTCCTAGAAAAACAAATCTTATTGAAAATTGACTCAAGATATTATCATGTTAAAATCACCTGTTTAATTGAGCAATACTCAAAATACCGGCCGTATGACAAAACGGAGTTCCCGAGCTTGAGGATGACATTAGACATATGACTTTTGGCATATGACAATTTCATACGCTCGTGTGAGGAGGAGTTGTCTAGCTTAGGAGTACACCGGTTCATATATAATTGAATAACCTTAAAATAAGGAAAGATCAAGCACATCTATTTCTACTAAAAAGTGATACCGATTCGGTGACATATTCTTGGCTAGTTTCTAATAATTTAGTATTTATATCCTATATATTGTATTGGTACTATATATATATATATATATATATATATATATATATATATATATATATATGGTATATATATATATATATATATATATATATATATATATATATATATATATATATATATATATATATATATATATATATATATATATATATATATATATATATATATATATATATATATATATATATATATATATATGTATTTCTATATATTTATATATATATATTTATGTATCTATATATATTTGTTTAGTTTTATGCATTTATTTCTTGTTTTACGGTTACTAAAAAGGAAAAAGAAAAGCTGCGACTTAGATTGAGTTAATAACAGCTTCTTGGTGTTTAGACACACTCTGAATTACCACACGTTTCCCTGAGGATTCCACACCTGACTCACCACACTAGCACTACAGTTTGACTCGGTACACAGCCGGTTAAGGACTGGAATAGCACTAGAAAAGGCCACGTCACCAGCCCTATATGATTATCATCATATATAAATGCCCCACTAGGTACCCCAATACCGACAGTCCGGATAAGACTGTCACACCTAAAGTGTTCTGGGTGCATTATTAGCAAATTAATCTTGAGACCCATACTCAGATTAATAAACGCTACGGACTAAGTTAATTTTAAGTACATCTCACTAACTCAATCCTCTTGTTTATAACCATACACTGAGTTATATGATTACATAAACAAGGTACTTAGGGTTTTCAGTAGTGTCTTAATTATAGGCATACATGCATATAATAAGATGAATTATTAATTATGTCATAAAAAATATTAGATAATTGTCTTTCGGGCACTACACCTAACAATCTCCTACTTACACGAAAGGCAAGTGGATTAATTGTTTTAGAGCTCACCCTTTATATCTATATCACAACATTCTCCCACTTGCTCAAAACAAAGGAGACATATCCCCAAGATTCATACCCTCCAAGCGCATCTTAGTAATTCATCCTTCCAAGCATGACCGGAGTGTGCCGCTGCAGGGTAGGTCAGTGACCCGGCGCGTACTTAGAATCCGAATACCATGTGACTCGGTACACTGATCAGGTAGGTTGGCGGCTTGAGTCAATATTTGGGATCGAAACGTCGCCTTTCCATCTAATCCGGTGGTACGATTTCAATATGCTTATGACCTCTAGTGATTGCAAAATCTTTATTAGCTACCTCTCCAATGTTTTCACAATGAAGTAGTATCGGCTTACTGGATAAAACTTTATCACATGAGTAAACACTGAGACCGAGATCGATTTAACGATCATCCTCAATCTGACCTAAAGCCAGAATCAGTGTTATCATTTATATTCTAGTTTGCACCTGAATATACTAGCATATAATTCCTCATTCTCCCGATGAGACTTGAGGATTCACTAAACATCCCATTTAGTATTCAGTCGCAAGTTTAGACAAGCATTCCTAAGAGGTAGGGAAGACTACATCATTGAATGTTGCATTCCTCTATGCAAGAACATCTTAACCATTAAGATTGATGAATGGGATTGCCAATTTCTTATTTTCGAGAATTCGAGTCAGTCAAAATCTTTTAGAAAATAGCCCGATGGCATGTTAGAATCTGACTTCAGATAACACACCCATGTTGTTTCCAACAGTTTCATTGTTACCATTCACAAACACTAATCTACATTAATCTTTACAAATATCGAAGCCTAGTCTATGAAAGACTTATCAATATTCTGGTCATGTCCATATAATAAAATATATGAATTTGAAATGACCTAGAGGTTTGCTTTAATCCCCAAATGATATGAACAAATGGCAGACATCCTGCCAAAGGTTCTTTCTGAATAAATTAAGATACCGTTAGTCTCGCAAAAAGGTCTTAGGAAACCACCCCTATTTCCTGCTTTGTGACGAATCTGTCATTTGTTCTTAGCTAAAACCCTTATGTTCTGAATGAGTTCAGGTTCTGTTGTTCGGCAAGGAAGTCTTAGGGAAACCTATTTCCCGCTTTCTGACGTAATCAAGCAAGACTGAGTGGTAAGAGAGATCACGGTCTGGTTAACTCTCTACCTTTTAGGCAATCATCCCAAAATTACTCAGCTTTACGTTGAAAGTTAAACTTTTCTATTCATTCGACTCTTCTCCGTGTAGTTCCAATTACTCCCACTGGGCCTGAGATACTCCGGTGGTTCTACAAGAGTTTCAACAGAACTGGAGTATCAAACTCCATTCATAGGGTTATGGATTTTAAACCAACCTCTATGATCAGGATCCTACACAGCCCACAAAGGACTATAGGTCATCAATCTACCCTATAGACCGTAAGGTCCTGCAATGGGTAATGGACAAACCATACTCCCACTGCGTTCGGGGTGGATTGATATACTGATCTAGTTTAGTAGTTTTTATTAGTATTATCACCAACTTCCGGTGTTGGACGTGGACTGAACAAATCAGTTTGTAACATCTTGAGTACAAATACTTCAAGATCTAATAGTTGTCAGACAAGATGTCACTACTTCAAAAGCTCCCACTAGCTTGTACCTTTCAAATGACCCCGAAGGTTGTTATGAACAAGCTAAGTTTCTTCATTAAATCTATTACCCTTTCCTGATTGAAAGTGTTGGTCCCTTGGAAAGGCTAGCACAAGTTTAGGGGGGGGGGTGAATAAACTTGTCACCAAAAACTGATTCCGAACTGGAATAGTCCCAGGAACTAAGTTTCTCTGAAACTTAAACTGATTTTCAGTTCCTGTCCCTTTAACTTGTGCGGAGTTCGGTTAGCTTAAGCGAA
Organism: Gentiana straminea; assembly: GCA_036785695.1. Lineage (NCBI taxonomy): Eukaryota > Viridiplantae > Streptophyta > Magnoliopsida > Gentianales > Gentianaceae > Gentiana > Gentiana straminea. Next base: position 36,500 of record JAVUPR010000552.1, read on the forward strand.
TATAAGTTATTACCGACTTATATTTAGTCTCGTTAATCGCGGCGGATAAAACTAGCCTTTAACAATTAGTAACTATAATTTCAATGTGAAAACCATTATAAGGGAGTAAAAGAATGCATAAAGTAAATAGACAAGTATTATAGAGGTTCCGGGTGGTGTAATCCCGTACGTCCTCTCTTCCCTTGTGATGCGGAGGAAAATTCCACTAGAACTTCTTTGAGATGGCCCGATTACAAAAAGTCCTAAAGCGATAGTCCTTGGCTAATCCCTAGCTTCACTATCTAAACACTTGTAGAACGGGTAGGATTCTTTGCTCTTCAATTGTTTGAACCACTCGGTCCTTGGAGGGTAGAATGGCCTCTTCACCACTCATCACAAACACGGTCTTCGATTGCACTCAACCGTCCTTCACACCTTCTTGGTGTTTCACGATCTAGACCTTTGATATAATCAAAGTTGAGACCTTGAATCAATGACTATGATTCAACCGTGATTTGAGCTTTTCTTCTAGATGATTGATTTAAGCACGGCTCTGTATTTCTTCAAATGTAAGATCTTGAATCTGTCTGAATATGTTTGAACACTTTGAAGAAATTTCTTGATCTTGCAATTAAGTATTTAGCAGGTATTCTTTTGAATTTTGGCTTTCCCCCTCAATTTTTTTAATATTTCTTGACTAGATAGATTATCTCGCTTTTTATCGTATGCCTGCACCTCTCTCTTTTTGATGTTGTAGAGGTAATGTATTTATAGGGGTTTATCCTGCTTTGTAACGGCTATGTTTTCTGACCGTTCCTGCTGTGTCAGTGACTCATCCAATGAGATTTCTTACTTTACAACGTTCGATTGTACTTTCAGTTTGTTGAGTGGCTGACTTATAAAACTGAGTTTCCTTATCAGTTTTTCACTTATCAGTTTCCTAACTGACTTGGAGCATTAACTGAGATTTTATTCTTCTTCAAATATCAGTACTCCAGTTTTCATCTGATTACAATTGACTTAATCAGAGTACACCATGATACATTTATCATCTAAGAATTCATTGACCTTATGATTCTTAGGTCTTCATACAAGATCGTAAAGTCGGTTCGGGTTACCACAATCTTGCTCGAAGTCCAACTTTACGATCTCGACTTTTAATCTTCATAAGCGAGTTTGATCCCTCGTTCTTCAATAACCGAGTCCGTGTCCCTCGTTCTTCATTCTTCAATAACCGAGTCCGTGTCCCTCGTTCTTCATTCTTCAATAACTGAGTATGTGTCCCTCAGTTCTTCATTCTTCTAGATAAGCCAACTGAGTCTATAACTCTCAGCGAGCTTACCTTCTTCAGTAGGTGTATCCGAGTCAGTTTTTCGTAGGATCTCAGCTAGTCAAAATGTCAGCTTCTCCATTTCTCAATTTTGGTCAAGAACAATTACAGTGCTTGTCTGATTAAACTTATACATCTATCAGACTTTAATAAATCCTATACATTGATATCTAGACATCTTTTTGCTTTGCACAATAACAGGTAGTTATGACACTTCATCAATGGGGTTAAGAACAATTAATAAACTAAGTGATGAATCATCATCAAAACATAAATTTTATTTCCAACAATTTCCCCCTTTTTGATGATGTCAATACCCTCCTTAAAAGCAATGCAAAAAGAAAGAACATAATAAATAACACCATGAACTGAGAAACTGAAACTTTATTTGATTGCCGAGTTACCAGATTAAAGTACAACATAAGTAAAACAACTAAATTTAATGTCCTGGTTGATTATCATAGTTCTCTTCAACAATTCTCATTTCTTCATTTGTGGCTGAATGTTCAATTCCATGAATACTTGCCCAAATGTTCCATGACTGAGATAAGTTGTTTTTCTTGAAGAATTTACTTTTGAATAGAGTTGCAAATGTGAAAACTGATGTCCTTAGCCTTTCATTGGTGGCTGTTCTGAGTAGAGTTTGAATGAATTCAGGTTCAGACTTTTCAACATTATCTGAAACTTTATCTAAGGTACCGTCTGCTTCCCATTTCTTCAGTTTATTCCAATAATACAGAAGTATCTTTTGCATGTGTAGAAAAGTTTCAAGAGATTCTTCTTTTGATACTCTTTCTTTCTCTAGTAAGTCTTTGAACAAATTGTAGAGACGAGAATCCAGACCAACTCTCTTGTCAGTTGGTTCTGAGTACTTAACAGTTTGCATGAGATTTGTTCTGCTGGTTTCTCCCTCAGCAGTGGCTGAAAGAACTGATGTTCCTTTTTCAATCTCAGAACCTGAGATTAACGGCTCAATTTGTAAGACCTTTTCATTTGCTTCTTCTTCAACGGCTTGTTTTTCGCTCTGCTCAGGTTCCAATTCATCAATTGGAACTTCTTCCATTGTGTGTCCAGTCGGTTCAGCTTCATGAACTCGTTCATCCAATAGAATAAACTTGGTTGATTCAGTTATTGCTTCATCCTCCTTTCCTTCAGTTTGAGGAGCTGTAAATTCTTTAACAGTTTCCTCCAGTTCCAAGCTGGGTACAGATTTTTGAGGAGTAGCTCTAGACTTTGAAAGCAACATGAGCATGTTCAATGTTGTTTCATCAATCAGTCTTTCATCGCTGTCTGATTCTTCATTATCAGGATCAGTTCTCAGGGTTTGTTCCCCCGAGTTACAGCTTCTTCCTGCAAGTCAGTTTCAACAGTATGTTCTCTATTGATAATTTCAGTTTCTTTCCTTGTTTCCGTTTCTTGTACAGCTTCCTCCATTACCAAGGTTGGAATGGATTGGGTGGGATTAATCTCAGTTTGTAGTAAAGGTGCTGATTCGTCAGCAATCTCAGTTCTAGCTCCTTGAGTTGATGAAATTTCCATTAGTTTCTCAGTTACGCCTTTTCCAGCTTCTTCTATCTGCTTTCTTCTTTTCTTCAGGTCTTCAATTTGTGCTAACACTTCATCTCCGAGCAGTGTTCTTTTGATTTCGTGCTTCTCTTCTTTTTGAGTACGATCTCGGTTTTCTCGGCTTTCCTTTTCCTTGATTTTTCTTCTTTAATATCAATCTTTCCATCGAAGAATGGTGTTTCTTTCCTTTTAGCAATTCCAAAGTGATCGAGTATCCTTTGGACTACTAGTGCTAGAGTCTTTTTGTGATAAAATCTTCATTTCTTTACGTCGGTCTTCTTTTTGGGTACATCAATTGGTCGTGCTACCAATTGATCATATAGATACCTTGCCCAATTGAAATCCTTTTCAAACCAGATTATGTAGAGCAAATCAAGTTTTCTCCGAGATAAGTTGCTGAAGTTTCCAGCATTCCCAATTATGCAATTTGCCAGCAACTTCGAAAGAAAATTAAACTCTGGTTTGAGTAGGCTTGTGCTTCCAGTCAGTAGGACAGTAGATTCACCGTTAATAGCTATATCTTTCCATAACTTCTCTTTCTGTTCTTTAGTCAACTTAATTGCTGCTGATCCTCCGGATTTGTCAAACCCAAAGATTTCTGCAATTAATTCTTCAGTGACTTTGATCTCTTTATTACTGACAGTGGTGATGAAGGTTTGTTTGTCTTCTCCTTCCACGACTATTCTTCCAAATTGATAGAAATCTCCGATGCTTTCTAAACAAACACTTTTTAGATCGATGTTGAAGACTGCTTCCAATCCTTTAATTTTTCGAATTTTTGTCGCAATAGAATTAACTAGAGTTTGATCAACATATTTTGCAATAAATTGATCAAGAGAAACGATCATTCCGGGTTCAACACGAGTAAAGGTCATTTTTCTGGATTTGATTGAAGATTTGAAAATTTGAAATTCAGAGAGTAGATTCAGAATTCAAGTGTAAAGAATTTTTATAAAAGAAAATTCTGGATATTTATAATTTGGAGTGGGGGTAGTTATGAATTGAGTAGGACTTAAAACGTCTTGTCATAAATGTGTTGAGATCGCGAAAAAGTGGATGGATGGAAATTATGAACGGTTTAGATTGAGAAGGACCACATCTTTTCTTGATAACAGTAGCTAGATAAAAGTCGATAAAGAAGGTACGATGTGTTGACAGCTGTATATTCTCAGTTTTTGTCCTCATGCTAAATTCAAACACTTGGTTGTGAAAGCAAGTCAATTTTGTGAATTACATTTTTCAGTTCTCAGCTGGTTGTGTTTTTCCTGCAAAACAGAGTGGGAAATTTTTGGTACCCATATCCTTTTGGGTCCTAACGGATTAGTTCGTGATGATACCACTTTGTACCTTTCTTGATATTTTGACTGTGTGAAGTCAGTTTTCACAAACTTTTCCTGTTTTGTCATAACAGTTTTAAATTTGTTTTGATTGTGAAACTGATGTGATGGTCTATTCCAATCTTCATCTGTGGGAAATAATCTTCCTTTCCCTTTGATCCTTGAATGATCTTTATCCTTAGATGGATATGACTTGAAGATTTTTCTTACTGATATTGGATTTTTACTTCTTTCAGCCTTCTGAGTTTTTCTGTAAAATCTGCTGGCTTGGTGAATTTTGCTAACAGATTTTTCAGTTTTAGCAGCTTGTGCATTTTGCTGTGATGAGTGTCTATCAGTTCTAATAACTTTATCAGTTTTCTGAGTTTTCGACGGTTGAGCAGTCACAAATTTTATTGCAACTGATCTTGGTCTTAACTTAGAATTATACTGATTATCAAACCCTAAACCAGATCTATCTCCAAATGGTTTTCCTGGTTTGAATTGAACTTTGGGAATTGGATCAACTGATGATTCACTGATGTTTACAACGTTTGTTGGTTTATCAGTTGGTCCAATCACTTTGGTTCCGTTATTAGTCTTGATTATGTTAATTTCAGCGTTCAATCTTGAAATTTCAGTTTTCAATAACTTTTTCTCCTTTTTGACATTCTCATAATTCTTTTGAATTATTTCTAATTGCTTTATGAGTATGTCCAAGGTTTCATTCAAATCTTCATTTCTTTGATTGTTCAGGACAGTGTGAGATTTAGATGTAGATGCATTTACCTCCTGATGTTTGATAGATAAGCCTGATGTTGAGAAATCATCGCTGATCAGAACTTGTTTCCCTTTATCAATAGCAATCGTCTGTGTAGCTCCTAGCAATATGATTTCTTCATCACTTTCTCCTCCATGGCTTGTAGGTAGGGTCTCATCCATATCTATGACTTTCATACTCGATGGATCTCTGGTTAGCTTTTCTTCTATAGAGTCAGCTACACGTATTAATTCTCTTTCCGCTTCTTCCGAAAGATCACTTAAGGATGGAAATCTTCTGGATTCATCATCAATATTCGCATTAAGCTCAATGTCTTCATTATAACTGAAATGAGGTTCCGGATTTGTGTGCCAGCTTGTAGTACTGAATCTTTCAAATATTTGATCTTGGAAATCATAGACAACATTCTGCAAGTAGTCAGTCAGGGGTTATTTAGCCAATTTGTAATTCTATATGTATCCATTGTAATGAAGTACAGTAAGGGTTTTCAACAGTTGGTTTTAAGAGGTATACTCTGATCTGCTTTCAAGTGAAAGAACCGCTCCGATACCAATTGTTGGTCCCTTAGAAAGGCTAACACAAGTTTAGAGGGGGGGGGGGGGGTGAATAAACTTGTCACCAAAAACTGATTCCGAACTGGAATAGTCCCAGGAACTAAGTTTCTCTGAAACTTAAACTGATTTTCAGTTCCTGTCCCTTTAACTTGTGCGGAGTTCAGTTAGCTTAACTGAATATAAGTTACTACTGACTTATATTTAGTCTCGTTAACTGGCAGCGGATAAAACTAGCCTTTAACAATTAGTAACTATAATTTCAATGTGAAAACCATTATAAGGGAGTAAAAGAATGCATAAAGTAAATAGACAAGTATTATAGAGGTTCCAGGTGGTGTAATCCTGTACGTCCTCTCTTCCCCTGTGATGCGGAGGAAAATTCCACTAGAACTTCTTTGAGATGGCCCAGTTAGAAAAAGTCCTAAACTGATAGTCCTTCGCTAATCCCTAGCTTCACTATCTAAACACTTGTAGAACGGTAGGATTCTTTGCTCTTCAATTGTTTGAACCACCGGTCCTTGGAGGGTAGAATTGCCTCTTCACCAGCTCATCACAAACACAGTCTTCCTGACTGCACTCAACTGTCCTTCACCCCTTCTTGGTGTTTTCACAGTCTAGACCTTTGATATAATCAAAGTTGAGACCTTGAATCAATGACTATGATTCAACTGTGATTTGAGCTTTTCTTCTAGATGATTGATTTAAGCACGGCTCTGTATTTCTTCAAATGTAAGATCTTGAATCTGTCTGAATATGTTTGTGTTGAAATAGTGTCCTAAACCCAATCGGGTTGGACCGGATCCGACCGGGTCGGATCGTTTATACTATTTCTTTATGTTTATACATATATTAAATGGCTTTTATGTTGTCATATATATGTTCTTTTAAAGGACCAATTGTGAATTGTTATATGATAACGTCCTTAGTATTAAACTGTGATAGAGAAACCATGATAAGCGATTATGATTGATGAGATCTCTAATCACATTAATAAGTTTGATACTTAAATGTCTCTAGGCTGATGTACTATTAAACAAGGCATTGATAGTATAAACAGACTAGCACGTATTAGATGTCTTCTGGCTTTAAGGGCGGGGATAGATCTCGTCTATCGAAGTGTAGAGACACTTGACCGTACGTGGACGTGTATTAGAGAATGCGTACGTTAGATCGACCCACTTACACGGATAAGTGTCACACTATGTGGCGGTTGTGTAATTATCCTTAAGACCGGAGTCTTCATGGCATCACGGTGTGGATTGTCATGCTTTGACACTATTGAGGTTTCCCCAGCCACGGGGCGATCATGCGGTAGTGGTTGGGTATGATATCGAAGCATGCGGAGTATACATGATTGGTCGTCCGGGAATCGCGTATCCTATGATTGGGATCGAATATCCGAAATGGCCTTCTTATAAGGAATGTCTTACTCTCGTGAATCTTTGCAAAGTGGGAGTAAATGAGTTACTTCGAGAGAGCTTGATATCCAGATTATAAGATACGGTCGTTGATGTTTTGACACTCGACTAACGACCGTATGGATATTATTACGGCGATAGGATTGTAAGTTACACGGTAAGCTGTTTCACATGAAAGGTAGTAGTCATTGCATTTGACTCTTCCGATAATTGGGGTCACGGTGTGTCGCTAGACGCTATCCCGTGATCGTTAGGCATGAAGGGCATTTTCGTAAATTGCACTTTGTGTCTACGGCCAACATATTCGGAAGCCTATCGGGTCACACACATATGAACATCTAGCCGGATTAAAATGTGGTTATAAATGATAACCAAATAAGGAAAGTTTATCTCGAGACTATAAAGGTTATAGTGGTAAATTAATATTGTGGTATTTATTTATTATGAATAAATTAAATACAAGATATTAATAATATTATATTAATTAAAGAATATTCCGGATGCCAATTTATTGGTATATGGGGCGCAATTTGTGTGTGTATAAGATACACTTGGATTGTGCAATTTAATTAATTGTGTTATCATATATTAATATAAGATATTAATTATTAAATATATATATAGTCACATGCGTGACTTGCACTTGGAATGTGCTTGTGCACATTTGTTTTCAAGATATATATATATATTAATAGATTTATATGTGTAATATATATATGTGATATATACACATATGTAAATTGATTTATGGTAATAAAATAAAGATAGTCAATATTAGATATTGACAATATCTTGGGAATATTCAATATAAGATGTTGACAATATCCTAGATTTATTTAATATGAGATATTATAATAAATGAGATAAATCAATCAATGTATTTTCCTTATTTTATTGGGAAAAGGTTTTCTTCTTTTCTACACTATATGGGGCGCCACTTTCATTATAAATAGAAGGTGGGTGTCAAGCTCTTTTGTACATCATAATTCCAAGAGCTAATAGTTCTTGTGTAAAATAGAGAGCATCCTATAGAGAGTTGGAGAGAGGGGAAAAAGGCCGGTCTAGCAACCGGAGTTTTCCAATAGCAATCCATGATGGGATTCCGGCGGGTGTTCGTGTGGACTAGCGGTAGAGGCCGAACACTTGGGCGGCTCATGCGAACTACTCTCCTTAGACGGTCAAAGCGTCGATCTTATAGATCAACCAAGGTAACCACCGTCTTTAGCTTATTTGTTTATTGCTTAAACGAAGTCGATCTTGGGTAAAAGGAAATCAAAATTTTAAATTCCGCTGCGTTCCCGCGTAGATTTCCTAACAGTGGTATCAGAGAGAGCTTCGAGCTTAAGCAATAAGCAGTTTATTATGCGTAGTTAATTTTATCGTTTAAATCACGTAATTAAAAGATGAAAGATTTTTGATTTGCAAAATTGATACACGAAAAGAAAAAAAAAAAAAAAAAAAAAAAAAGGCGGCGGCACCACCACCGTGTGATCGCCGGCGGCGGCGGTGGCCTCCGGGCTGCCGGCGGCTGCTGGTGTGATACGGTGGTCCCCAATTTTTGTTTTGTGTATTTTGTGATTCAATATGGTTCATAGTTGTAATTGCTAATCTCCTTTGTTTAGTTGTGTCATGTGGCTAACCAATGGTTCAAATAGTTTGGCCATTGGGATGCCACATGGCATTAAAATAATAATGGCCTTTCAAATATTTGTTTTGCCTAGGCCCTTTACAAATATTTGATTTGGGAAAAGGCCTTGCCTAGGCCACTTCCAAAATTTTGATTTTGGAAAGTGGTGTGCCTAAACCAAAATTATTTGGCCTTTCCAAATATTTGATTTGGAATAGGCCTAGGCCCTTTCCAAATATTTGATTTGTAAAAGCCTAGGCCTAGGCCACTTCCAAAATTTTGATTTTGGAAAGTGGCCAAGGCCTAAGCCAAATTTGGTTTAGGAAACCAAAGACATCCCTTTTGATTACGAATCAAAAGGAAAGAAACAAAAGAGAAATAATTTTAATTTTGATTTATTTTGGAATAGTTCTAATTAATTAAAATTAAAATTAAAATCGTTTAAAATTAATAGTTAATTTTATTTCGATTAAAATCATTTAATTAATTAAATGTTAATTAGTTAATTGATTGGATAAAATTATTTAATAGATTAAATGTTAATTGATTAATTAAGACGCAAGGAGTTAAATTTTAATTTTATCTCTTTCATAAGATTTTATTGTATGGATTAGATATAGTAGATATAATATGATTATATGGACCCCGATTGATCATGGACTCGACCGATAGGATAGATGTGAATGATTTAATTTTTCTGTTGGTTTAAAAATTGTCCAAGGCCGTTATGAAGAACGTGACCTAGTTTATTTTCTGCATTTATCCCATTCCCGTTAGCTCCCCCCGTGTGCGGCGGGTGTATTTATTTTATTCGATAGAATTAAATGTAACAAGAATGGAGCAGAAGATGGAGACCAAAGAAAGACGAAAATAAAGATCTCATTGGAGAATGGAGCATTAAAGATCCTATTGGCGGTTGCAGCTACCCTTAGATTGCGACCCGCGGTTTCGTCAGTTTGTATTCGAAACCGCACCTAGGAAAAGTCCATGATCATACCGGTTACTTTACGCATTTATTTATTTTGTGCTTGTATTTATTTTATAAGATACGATAGATGCATGACTAGGCACGATCTAGATAAATGTGTAGGATGTATGTTTATAGAGATAGACATATTTATGATGAGACCATGATTAAAAATTAATTAAGTGAATTAATTTACGTAAATACTTCCACCTCAAAAGAATCAAGTTGAAATTGCCTCCCCATATTATAATGACGGTGAAGAGCCCTTGTTCGGATCCAACTCATCAGCCAAAGCGGGGGTTGACCTACCTCGGGTATATCGTCATTATCGAGATATGATCGTATGAGATCTCACGAATATTGGGGTTATGACTTGACTAAGAATTCTCTCGGCCACCGGCCAAAGCGGGGTCGTTTGGATTTTAGAGGCAAGGGTTTGACTACTTCATAAGATGAAAATTGTCAAAGAGTTGACTAGTCAAACAACAAGAGTCGTATAAGATACGATTGACAAAGGGTTGTTGTCTACCTATTAGACTATTTTCGGCCCACCCGGCCAAAGCGGGGGTCGCGGTAGTTTAGTGGGATCTTGTCCACTAAAGAAATTAATAATTCTTGAAAGTCAATTGGAAGTAGTTGACTAGTGGGAGCAAAATCATAAACCAAAAGACCATTTTTGATTTTGCGTGTATAAACAACAACACTCATTTATTTTCATTTTTATGTTGTAGTTTTAGCAAACTTTATATTTATGTTTAATTCTCGATTAGTAAAACCAAATTATGACTGTTAATTTTGAGAAACGTTCTCAAATATGGTTAAGTAATTTTAATCCTTTTAAAATAAGCAATGACATGAGCCATCCCGTTATAGTAGTTAGAGACAAGGAGATTACATAATTGATGCAGTGCTCCGAGACTTTAATTATTAATGAAAGCGGAAGCTCATGATATGATTAAATCATTTGAAATAAGTTTCAACGAATTAGTCATATATTGGATACGATCCAAGATGATCATTCAGTCATACGATGACAATTAATTCAAACGTTGGATAAGAATGACCACATCTAATTTTGGAAAGGTTGTTTTCAAAATTATAAGATTTAAGTATCTCATTGCTTAAAGGTTGATTAAATAGTCAATGTTTTGAATACGATTCAAAAGGTTAAATAAACTATTTAATAAACTTTAGATTTTCCTTATGAAAGGAAATTGAAAACATAGCTCTTGTGATCTTTCTTAAGTCTTATGAAGACTACAATAAGAAACATTTCTCAAGTGCTTAAAGGATTAAAAGGGAGAGTTAGGGCATGTGCTTAAATATAGAGAACTTATTGAAGTTTCTATTATAGGCAAGTCTGTTGAGATAAATCTATCTAAGCTCAAGTCAACTCTTAGATATATGATATCTTACGAGTGTGATTAAATTAGAAAGATTAAATACAGATATGGAAGGTGAAGCAAATGTTGTAATACTTACCATATTCGGATCTAGTAAGCGATAAGGGAACTAAATAAATGTTACTATGTTCCGGTTCTTATGAAGAACGTACTTTCGATTATCCGTCGGGATTTGAGAGACATATTCAATTGTAAAGAATAAATGTTATTCCGATAAAGTTGGAAGGTCACCGAATCTAACATACTAGATTGATGTCACTATATAGTTGATATATGTGACAAGATCTCAACTAAATATTTGTGTGGCTGTTATCCTTAATATTTGTGGTTGTTCTAGACATAGTCTCTCTGGGAGGGAAGCGTGTAATTAAACGTCATTCTGATGATGTTGAACCATATGATTATGAATCATGTGGGTAATACGTATCTTACCTAAAGATGACTAAAATACCCTTTTTCGAAAAGGTTATAAAATCTAGAAAGTTGTCCAAAGCCTAAACATACCGATGTTTGTTGGCTTATGACAATTAATGCCACAAATAATTGTTTGTTAATCTCTACGACTATTTTAGAAATAGTCAAGTGTACTCAGTGAAGTGCATAATTCGGAAGCCCGAAAAGTTCGAGCTAGTACGAATATGAGATTGATGAGCTACTTAGGAATTAATCTTCAATTGGATTGAAGTAATTAATACCTGAAGGGTGTTTCAGAAGTCGTCTGAAAAGGAATAAGATTCTCCCTTGAAGGATACCATCTTTGGGATACGCAATTAGATTGTGTTCCCAAAATGGAAACAACACTTTATATGATAAAGGTGTGACGCAAGCCATGCAAAGTATCCCTTACCCGTTTCGGGATAGTGCCCTTATACTTAACCGAGTTCCAAAGAATAAAGGTTGAATAAATTCCATATTAGATATGGAAGAGGATAATGTCGAATCTATCTTAACCGATGATTTGAAGTTGTCATAGGCAAAGTCAGAAAGGCTTGGAGCCTAGTACGACATATGCAACTTTGTGGAATATCTTAGCAAGTACGCTTGATATGGTTTACTTGTCCACGGAGCAAAATGTTTGTCTCCAAACATGCTGTCTTCTAGAGGAAGTGTTTCTTCCAAAAGAAACAGTGGGAGTGAATCAGATCTCAAAACAGTTTAAGATCCACAAAGATATATTCAACCAGAGGAACGTGAGCAGACGCCGCATAGCGATGAGGTGTAGATCACTGCTCAGTGCACACAAAAGTTCTGTAAGTCTGTGGATGACCTTAAGCCTGAAAAAGCTGCCGGTATGTTCATCTTGAAGAATGAACATCTCACGACTTGTGAAAGAATGTTTGAGAGGCAAGATTGAGAGAGATGGCTAGGAGCCATAATATCTGAATTAGATTCCATCAGTGACAACCAGGTTTCGAACCTAGTCTGTCTTACCTAAGGGGGTGTCCCTGAAAGGCGGACATGGATAGTAATATGATTACCATAAGGCTATAGTGACGGCTGAAGGGTATGAGGTGTAAACCTTGTAATTGTCTTTATGCTGCCAGCTGTGCCCAGTTCTATTCAGACTATGCTTGTTATAACTTCGTATCATGACTATATGATAGTGTTGAAAACGTTGGGCAGACAGCTCGATGTTCATAGACAATAACATGATATGTAAGCCCACGAGATCCATTTATGGACTCAAACAAGTTTCTCTAGACGATTTCTTTGTTTGATAATCAAAGGAGTTTGATTTAGTCAAAAGAAGGATATGCCCAATGTGCAAGATGGATAGTGGGAGTGTGTTACGATTTTTGAGTAAGGTATTGGATATCTCTCTCGAGAATTATCACCCCATGTCACAGTCAATTAATGTTTGGTAGTTCAAGGTCTTTACGAAAGCACTTGGATTAGCAGTTCTTATTTTAGAAATGAGAATCTATACTGATAGATTTAACTGCTGTTAGATTATTGTTTACCTATATAGATGTGATGCTAAAAGAGTCTAGCATAGATCGCGACAGGGGATACTGCTAGTCGGTGTTCTCAAGATCTATCTATGTTAGGACGTTGGTCCTAAAGATAAGGTGAAAGATGATGCTTATGGAAGGTTTCCTTCGCTACTACGATAGAAACCATCATAAAGGTAATGCCAGATGTTCATAGTTCATGAATAGTCATGAGCAAGTATGAAAGTAAATCTGGTGAATGTCGAGAATATCCTTAAACAAGTTAAGGAAAGTTTCCTAGTTTATTGAAACTTGGAATTAGATAAATGTAGATATACAGACGTATATCCTGAGTCTTACGAAGGCGAGTGGGAGCTACTGTCTGGGTTTGCAGCCACTTTGATTAAGTGATACAGTGAGTGGAAATGTTCTTAGCGATTGGTCACCGTAAATTCTACAACTAGGCCAAAACACAGTATTGCCTTGGAGGCACAGCGGGAGCAGTACATGGATCTAGAAGGTTCATTCCTGAACCTTGTACGGTTCTTCCACCTTTTCTATATAGCTGATATAGTAAGTGGATTCATTGCTTGAAGCAAGGACCAGGGTCTCGTCAGAGATTCGTGTGTGTGTTGAGGCGGTTCCTTTTGACTTGGTTATTTGGAACGTGATATGAAGATAGTCTGAGTCCCCACGGATAACGATCCGTTCATGGCTAGGGCTAGTTGCGAGTATTGCATGAGATTCTTGTGTTTCAACTTGGTCTTGTGTGTGCTAGTGATTGGTTTTAGGCCAAGTGGGAGATTGTTGAAATAGTGTCCTAAACCCAATCGGGTTGGACCGGATCCGACCGGGTCGGATCGTTTATACTATTTCTTTATGTTTATACATATATTAAATGGCTTTTATGTTGTCATATATATGTTCTTTTAAAGGACCAATTGTGAATTGTTATATGATAACGTCCTTAGTATTAAACTGTGATAGAGAAACCATGATAAGCGATTATGGTTGATGAGATCTCTAATCACATTAATAAGTTTGATACTTAAATGTCTCTAGGCTGATGTACTATTAAACAGGGCATTGATAGTATAAACAGACTAGCACGTATTAGATGTCTTCTCGTCTTTAAGGGCGGGGATAGATCTTGTCTATCGAAGTGTAGAGACACTTGGACCGTACGTGGACGTGTATTAGAGAATGCGTACGTTAGGATCGACCCACTTACACGGATAAGTGTCACACTATGTGGCGGTTGTGTAATTATCCTTAAGACCGGAGTCTTCATGGCATCACGGTGTGGATTGTCATGCTTTGACACTATTGAGGTTTCCCCTAGCCACGGGGCGATCATGCGGTAGTGGTTGGGTATGATACTGAAGCAAGCGGAGTATACATGATTGGTCGTCCGGGAATCGCGTATCCTATGATTGGGATCGAATATCCGAAATGGCCTTCTTATAAGGAATGTCTTACTCTCGTGAATCTTTACAAAGTGGGAGTAAACGAGTTACTTCGAGAGAGCTTGATATCCAGATTATAAGATACGGTCGTTGATGTTTTGACACTCGACTAACGACCGTATGGATATTATTACAGCGATAGGATTGTAAGTTACACGGTAACTGTTTCACATGAAAGGTAGTAGTCATTGCATTTGACTCTTCCGATAATTGGGGGTCACGGTGTGTCGCTAGACGCTCTCCCGTGATCGTTAGGCATGAAGGGCATTTTCGTAAATTGCACTTTGTGTCTACGGCCAACATATTCGGAAGCCTATCGGGTCACACACATATGAACATCTAGCCGGATTAAAATGTGGTTATAGATGATAACCAAATAAGGAAAGTTTATCTCGAGACTATAAAGGTTATAGTGGTAAATTAATATTGTGGTATTTATTTATTATAAATAAATTAAATACAAGATATTAATAATATTATATTAATTAAAGAATATTCCGGATGCCAATTTATTGGTATATGGGGCGCAATTTGTGTGTGTATAAGATACACTTGGATTGTGCAATTTAATTAATTGTGTTATCATATATTAATATAAGATATTAATTATTAAATATATATATAGTCACATGCGTGACTTGCACTTGGAATGTGCTTGTGCACATTTGTTTTCAAGATATATATATATATTAATAGATTTATATGTGTAATATATATATGTGATATATACACATGTGTAAATTGATTTATGGTAATAAAATAAAGATAGTCAATATTAGATATTGACAATATCTTGGGAATATTCAATATAAGATGTTGACAATATCCTAGATTTATTTAATATGAGATATTATAATAAATGAGATAAATCAATCAATTATATTTTCCTTATTTTATTGGGAAAAGGTTTTCTTCTTTTCTACACTATATGGGGCGCCACTTTCATTATAAATAGAAGGTGGGTGTCAAGCTCTTTTGTACATCATAATTCCAAGAGCTAATAGTTCTTGTGTAAAATAGAGAGCATCCTATAGAGAGTTGGAGAGAGGGGAAAAAGGCCGGTCTAGCAACCGGAGTTTTCCAATAGCAATCCATGATGGGATTCCGGCGGGCTGTTCGTGTGGACTAGCGGTAGAGGCCGAACACTTGGGCGGCTCTATGCAGAACTACTCTCCTTAGACGGTCAAAGCGTCGATCTTATAGATCAACCAAGGTAACCACCGTCTTTAGCTTATTTGTTTATTGCTTAAACGAAGTCGATCTTGGGTAAAAGGAAATCAAAATTTTAAATTCCGCTGCGTTCCCGCGTAGATTTCCTAACAGTTTGAACACTTTGAAGAAATTTCTTGATCATGCAATTAAGTATTTAGCAGGTATTCTTTTGAATTTTGGCTTTCCCCCTCAATTTTTTAATCTTTCTTGACTAGATAGATTATCTCGCTTTTTATCGTATGCCTGCACCTCTCTCTTTTTGATGTTGTAGAGGTAATGTATTTATAGGGGTTTATCCTGCTTTGTAACGGCTATGTTTTCTGACCGTTCCTGCTGTGCCAGTGACTCATCCAATGAGATTTATTACTTTACAACGTTCGATTGTATTTTCAGTTTGTTGAGTGGTTGACTTATAAAACTGAGTTTCCTTGTCAGTTTTTCACTTATCAGTTTCCTAACTGACTTGGAGCATTAACTGAGATTTTATTCTTCTTCAAATACCAGTACTTCAGTTTTCATCTGATTACAATTGACTTAATCAGAGTACACCATGATACATTTATCATCTAAGAATTCATTGACCTTATGATTCTTAGGTCTTCATACAAGATCTGTAAAGTCAGTTCAGGTTACCACAATCTTGCCTGAAGTCCAACTTTACAGTCTCGACTTTTAATCTTCATAACTGAGTTTGATCCCTCAGTTCTTCAATAACTGAGTCTGTGTCCCTCAATTCTTCATTCTTCAATAACTGAGTCTGTGTCCCACAGTTCTTCATTCTTCAATAACTGAGTCTGTGTCCCTCAGTTCTTCATTCTTCTAGATAAGCCAACTGAGTCTGTAACTCTCAGCGAGCTTACCTTCTTCAGTAGGTGTATCCGAGTCAGTTTGTCGTAGGATCTCAGCTAGTCAAAATGTCAGTTTCTCCATTTCTCAGTTTTTGTCAAGAACAATTACAGTGCTTGTCTGATTAAACTTATACATCTATCAGACTTTAATAAATCCTATACATTGATATCTAGACATCTTTTTGCTTTGCACTATAACAGCTAGTTATGACACTTCATCAATGGGGTTAAGAACAATTAATAAACTAGGTGATGAATCATCATCAAAACATAAATTTTATTTCCAACAATTTCCCCCTTTTTGATGATGTCAATACCATCCTTAAAAGCAATGCAAAAAGAAAAAAACATAATAAATAACACCATGAACTGAGAAACTGAAACTTTATTTGATTGCCGAGTTACAAGATTAAAGTACAACATAAGTAAAACAACTGAATTTAATGTCCTGGTTGATTATCATAGTTCTCTGCAACAATTCTCATTTCTTCATTTGTGGCTGAATGTTCAATTCCATGAATACTTGCCCAAATGTTCCATGACTGAGATAAGTTGTTTTTCTTGAAGAATTTACTTTTGAATAGAGTTGCAAATGTGAAAACTGATGTCCTTAGCCTTTCATTGGTGGTACATTCGAGTAGAGTTTGAATGAATTCAGGTTCAGACTTTTCAACTTTATCTGAAACTTTATCTAAGGTACCGTCTGCTTCCCATTTCTTCAGTTTATTCCAATAATACACAAGTATCTTTTGCATGTGTAGAATAGTTTCAAGAGATTCTTCTTTTGATACTCCTTCTTTCTCTGGTAAGTCTTTGAACAAATTGTAGAGACGAGAATCCAGACCAACTCTCTTGTCAGTTGGTTCTGAGTACTTAACAATCAGTTTCATCTCATCATCAGTAAAGTCTCCTCTTGCTTTCTTCAGTTCATTTAACTTATCATCAACATTTGTGAGAACTTGTGGTATTTCAGCTGTATGGACTTTTAAGATGTCCAAACTTTCCCCCTTATTGACATCATCTTTATTGATCAGGCTTTTGATGTAAGCATTTAATGTTTGTTGAGTTGATGCCAATATGGTTTGAGCCACAACTGAGTCCTTTAATCCTTTTTCCATTAAAAATATTTTGTCCACTAGATTACTGAGAATGCCTTCCCATCTGTCTTGAGTTTCATTCTTTTTCGTGACATGTTCAGCGGTTGTTTTCCGAATCTCAAACAGAGTATTTTGACAACTATTGTTCACAGTATCCATCTTCTTTTCAAGTTTGGATCTTTCATCTTGACTGGCTTCTAAAGATTTTAAAATTTTTCCGAATAAGCTCATGTCATCCTTTTGAATTCTAAGTATCTCATTGTGATAATATCTAGTGAGATCAACTTGAGAGGAACATCTTGTGAACTTCTTTCTTGTTGTTCCTTTGACTTTCTTGCTTCAGCATCTGGTAAATTTGTTTGCTTTAGAGGTGAGAGAACGATTTCCTTCAATTTTTCTCTACATTCAGCTGTTTGTCTTTCTTCTTCCGACTGTTTCTCAGTTTCCTCCAGTCTTGATGAATCAATAACCTTTTTTGGTGACAAAAGTACTTCCAGTTCATCATCTGATTCTTCTCCATGTATGTCTGCCAATGATCTTGCTATTTCAAGTGTGGATTTATCAGTGGGAGACTGATATTCTTCTTGTGCTTCCTCCTCCGATTGAGCTTCAGATATGTTCTCAGAACTTGAGCTTCCACTGCTTCCACCAGAACTACTTGAGTCTTTATCAGTATTTCGTTCTGTTGCAGTTTCCTTTTCTTGTATGGAGGCAAGAATCCCTTTTTGTAGATCAGGATCTTCCTCAAAATCATCATCATTTTTCTTAGAGCTTCCACTAGCTATGTCTTCCTTCCAATACATGTTTCTAATCAATGCATATCCTTGATTTAGGAATTCCTCGGTATTGATTATCTCCATTAAGCTTGTGATGTTGTATAGATCGAATACCCATTTCTCAATGATCTCCATTTCTGCATGCTGACTTCTCTGATCATTTATGGAACTGAACTTCCAAGTTTTGTATCTTTGCAATCGTTCATAATCAGCTTTCAATAGCTCTGTATGAGCAGATGGAGGTTTGAATGGTGTGAGGGTGTCTTCGGAATCCCTTGTAATTTCATGAACTTCTCCTTGAGTAGGAACTTCAATTTGCATAGGATCATCAGTTTGCATGAGATTCGTTCTGCTGGTTCTCCCTCAGCAGTGGCTGAAACAACTGATGTTCCTTTTTCAATCTCAGAACCTGAGATTAACGGCTCAATTTGTAAGACTTTTTCATTTGCTTCTTCTTCAACGGCTTGTTTTTCGCTCTACTCAGGTTCCAATTCATCAATTGGAACTTCTTCCATTTTGTGTCCAGTCGGTTCAGCTTCATGAACTCGTTCATCCAATTGAATAAACTTGGTTGATTCAGTTATTGCTTCATCCTCCTTTCCTTCAGTTTGAGGAGCTGTAAATTCTTTAACAGTTTCCTCCAGTTCCAAGCTGGGTACAGATTTTTGAGGAGTAGCTCTAGACTTTGAAAGCAACATGAGCATGTTCAATGTTGTTTCATCAATCGATCTTTCATCGCCGTCTCGATTCTTCATTATCGGGATCGTTCTCGGGGTTTGTTCCCCCGAGTTACGCCTTCTTCCCCGCAAGTCAGTTTCAACAGCCTGTTCTCTGTTGATAACTTCAGTTTCTTTCCTTGTTTCCGTTTCTTGTACAGGTTCCTCCATTACCAAGATTGGAATGGATTGGGTGGGATTAATCTTAGTTTGTAGTAAAGGTGCTGATTCGTCGGCAATCTCGCTCTAGCTCCTTGAGTTGATGAAATTTCCATTAGTTTCTCGTTACGCCTTTTCCAAATTTCTTCTTCTATCTCGCTTTCTTCTTTTCTTCGTCAGTCTTCAATTTGTGCTAACACTTCATCTCCAAGAGAGGTTCTTTTGATTTCCTGCTTCTCTTCTTTTTGAGTACAGTCTCAGTTTTCTCAGCTTTCCTTTTCCTTTATTTTTCTTCTTTAATATCAATCTTTCCATCAGCAACAGGTGTTTCTTTCCTTTTAGCAATTCCAAAGTGATCGAGTATCCTTTGGACTACTAGTGCTAGAGTCTTTTTGTGATAAAATCTTCCTTTCTTTACGTCGGTCTTCTTTTTGGGTACATCAATTGACTGTGCTACCAATTGATCATATAGATACCTTGCCCAATTGAAATCCTTTTCAAACCAGATTATGTAGAGCAAATCAAGTTTTGCTCCAGATAAGTTGCTGAAGTTTCCAGCATTCCCAATTATGCAATTTGCCAGCAACTTCGAAAGAAAATTAAACTCTGGTTTGAGTAGGCTTGTGCTTCCAGTCAGTAGGACAGTAGATTCACCGTTAATAGCTATATCTTTCCATAACTTCTCTTTCTGTTCTTTAGTCAACTTAATTGTTGCTGATCCTCCGGATTTGTCAAACCCAAAGATTTCTGCAATTAATTCTTCAGTGACTTTGATCTCTTTATTACTGACAGTGGTGATGAAGGTTTGTGTGTCTTCTCCTTCCATGATTGTTCTTCCAAATTGATAGAGAATCTCCGATGCTTTCTAAACAAACACTTTTTAGATCGATGTTGAAGACTGCTTCCAATCCTTTAATTTTTCGAATTTTTGTCGCAATAGAATTAACTAGAGTTTGATCAACATATTTTGCAATATATTGATCAAGAGAAACGATCATTCCGGGTTCAACACGAGTAAAGGTCATTTTTCTGGATTTGATTGAAGATTTGAAAATTTGAAATTCAGAGAGTAGATTCAGAATTCAAGTGTAAAGAATTTTTATAGAAGAAAATTCTGGATATTTATAATTTGGAGTGGGGGTAGTTAAGAATTGAGTGGGACTTAAAACGTCTTGTCATAAATGTGTTGAGATCGTGAAAAAATGGATGGATGGAAATTATGAACGGTTTAGATTGAGAAGGACCACATCTTTTCTTGATAACAGTAGCTAGATAAAAGTCGATAAAGAAGGTACGATGTGTTGACAGCTGTATATTCTCAGTTTTTGTCCTCATGCTGAATTCAAACACTTGGTTGTAAAAGCAACTCAGTTTTGTGAATTACATTTTTCAGTTCTCAGCTGGTTGTGTTTTTCCTACAAAACAGAGTGGGAAATTTTTGGTACCCATATCCTTTTGGGTCCTAACTGATTAGTTCGTGATGATACCACTTTGTACCTTTCTTGATATTTTGACTGTGTGAAGTCAGTTTTCACAAACTTTTCCTGTTTTGTCATAACAGTTTTAAATTTGTTTTGATTGTGAAAGTGATGTGATGGTCTATTCCAATCTTCATCTGTGGGAAATAATCTTCCTTTCCCTTTGATCCTTGAATGATCTTTATCCTTAGATGGATATGACTTGAAGATTTTTCTTACTGATATTGGATTTTTTATCGCTTTCAAACCTTCGAGTTTTTTCGTAAAATCGCTGGCTTGGTGAATTTTGCTACCGATTTTTCGTTTTAGCAAACTTGTGCATTTTGTCGTGATGAGTGTCTATCGTTCTAATAACTTTATCGGTTTTCGAGTTTTCGACGGTTGAGCGATCACAAATTTTATTGCAACCGATCTTGGTCTTAACTTAGAATTATACCGATTATCAAACCCTAAACCAGATCTATCTCCAAATGGTTTTCCTGGTTTGAATTGAACTTTGGGAATTGGATCAATCGATGATCACCGATGTTTACAACGTTTGTTGGTTTATCAGTTGGTCCAATCACTTTGGTTCCGTTATTAGTCTTGATTATGTTAATTTCAGCGTTCAATCTTGAAATTTCAGTTTTCAATAACTTTTTCTCCTTTTTGACATTCTCATAATTCTTTTGAATTATTTCTAATTGCTTTATGAGTATGTCCAAGGTTTCATTGAAATCTTCATTTCTTTGATTGTTCAGGACAGTGTGAGATTTAGATGTAGATGCATTTACCTCCTGATGTTTGATAGATAAGCCTGATGTTGAGAAATCATCGCTGATCAGAACTTGTTTCCCTTTATCAATAGCAATCGTCTGTGTAGCTCCTAGCAATATGATTTCTTCATCACTTTCTCCTCCATGGCTTGTAGGTAGGGTCTCATCCATATCTATGACTTTCATACTGGATGGATCTCTGGTTAGCTTTTCTTCTATAGAGTCAGCTACCCGTATTAATTCTCTTTCCGCTTCTTTCGAAAGATCACTTAAGGATGGAAATCTTCTGGATTCATCATCAATATTCGCATTAAGCTCAATGTCTTCATTATAACTGAAATGAGGTTCCGGATTTGTGTGCGAGCTTGTAGTACTGAATCTTTCAAAAATTTGATCTTGGAAATCATAGACAACATTCTGCAAGTAGTCAGTCAGGGGGTTATTTAGCCAATTTGTAATTCTATATGTATCCATTGTAATGAAGTACAGTAAGGGTTTTCAACAGTTGGTTTTAAGAGGTATACTCTGATCTGCTTTCAAGTGAAAGAACCGCTCCGATACCAATTGTTGGTCCCTTGGAAAGGCTAACACAAGTTTAGAGGGGGGGTGAATAAACTTGTCACCAAAAACTGATTCCGAACTGGAATAGTCCCAGGAACTAAGTTTCTCTGAAACTTAAACTGATTTTCAGTTCCTGTCCCTTTAACTTGTGCGGAGTTCAGTTAGCTTAACTGAATATAAGTTATTACTGACTTATATTTAGTCTCGTTAACTGGCAGCGGATAAAACTAGCCTTTAACAATTAGTAACTATAATTTCAATGTGAAAACCATTATAAGGGAGTAAAAGAATGCATAAAGTAAATAGACAAGTATTATAGAGGTTCCAGGTGGTGTAATCATGTACGTCCTCTCTTCCCCTGTGATGCGGAGGAAAATTCCACTAGAACTTCTTTGAGATGGCCCAGTTACAAAAAGTCCTAAACTGATAGTCCTTCGCTAATCCCTAGCTTCACTATCTAAACACTTGTAGAATAGGTAGGATTGCTGCTCTTCAATTGTTTGAACCACTGGTCCTTGGAGGGTAGAATTGCCTCTTCACCACTCATCACAAACACAGTCTTCCCGATCGCACTCAACCGTCCTTCACACCTTCTTGGTGTTTCACAGTCTAGACCTTTGATATAATCAAAGTTGAGACCTTGAATCAATGACTATGATTCAACTGTGATTTGAGCTTTTCTTCTAGATGATTGATTTAAGCACGGCTCTGTATTTCTTCAAATGTAAGATCTTGAATCTGTCTGAATATGTTTGAACACTTTGAAGAAATTTCTTGATCATGCAATTAAGTATTTAGCAGGTATTCTTTTGAATTTTGGCTTTCCCCCTCAATTTTTTAATCTTTCTTGACTAGATGGATTATCTCGCTTTTTATCGTATGCCTACACCTCTCTCTTTTTGATGTTGTAGAGGTAATGTATTTATAGGGGTTTATCCTGCTTTGTAACGGCTATGTTTTCTGACCGTTCCTGCTGTGCCAGTGACTCATCCAATGAGATTTCTTACTTTACAACGTTCGATTGTACTTTCAGTTTGTTGAGTGGCTGACTTATAAAACTGAGTTTCCTTGTCAGTTTTTCACTTATCAGTTTCCTAACTGACTTGGAGCATGAACTGAGATTTTATTCTTCTTCAAATATCAGTACTCCAGTTTTCATCTAATTACAATTGACTTAATCAGAGTACACCATGATACATTTATCATCTAAGAATTCATTGACCTTATGATTCTTAGGTCTTCATACATGATCTGTAAAGTCAGTTCAGGTTACCACAATCTTGCCTGAAGTCCAACTTTACAGTCTCGACTTTTAATCTTCATAACTGAGTTTGATCCCTCAGTTCTTCAATAACTGAGTCTGTGTCCCTCAGTTCTTCATTCTTCAATAACTGAGTCTGTGTCCCTCAGTTCTTCATTCTTCAATAAGCCGTGTCCCTCAGTTCTTCATTCTTCTAGATAAGCCAACTGAGTCTGTAACTCTCAGCGAGCTTACCTTCTTCAGTAGGTGTATCCGAGTCAATTTGTCGTAGGATCTCAGCTAGTCAAAATGTCAGTTTTTCCATTTCTCAGTTTTGGTCAAGAACAATTACAGTGCTTGTCTGATTAAACTTATACATCTATCAGACTTTAATAAATCCTATACATTGATATCTAGACATCTTTTTGCTTTGCACTATAACAGCTAGTTATGACACTTCATCAATGGGGTTAAGAACAATTAATAAACTAAGTGATGAATCATCATCAAAACATAAATTTTATTTCCAACAGAAAGGAAACTTAGTCATTGTTCCTTTGAGACAGTGTTCCTTTGACTGGGAGATAGGAATCACCCTTAGCCAGTCTTCAGATCTTGTCTTTAGGGAATATGAACTAATTAATAGTATATAAAGAAGGGTTTATCTAAATACGGAAACCATTTGCGGTTATATTGTTTAAGATGTGTTATATATACCTATTCAGCATTTCTTAGTGGTTCTGACTTTATCAAAGAAAAGTCCGACTCTTGGGTTCGTGCTACGAATGTTATGTTCATCGTCAATAAGACAAACAAATTACCCTATTGAAAATGAATACGTTCGTTCCAATGAATCCGAAAACAGAAAATGAATTTGTGTGATACTCAAGAATTGAATCCGTGATTCATTTCCTTATATCACTCCCACTAGTCTATCTGAAATAACTACCCGTTGTCTATTTTATTTATCGTTTGATGCAAAGCTACCTGGTTCTTTCAAAGAACTTCAGCTTTCGAGAAAATTTCTAAGGATGCATTGGTCAGTGATCTGAAATCACTTTCCTTATCCTCTAATTTCCAATATATTAATTTTCCGGTATAGCCTTAAAACTACTTAGTTTGGATGACTAACCTGTATAAACATTCTTTCCCATTATTGACTTTCCTTAAATGGAAACAGTCTTGAACTAGCAGTTCGTTTGAGTAGACACTACTCTTGAACTGTGGGATGTTCAGTGTTACTTGCTTGGAATATCGATTTTTCTAATCTTCAAATCATAAGACCAAAGCTCCCACTAGTTTATCGGTTCCAAATACCGTCTAAATAGCAAAACTTTGTTCGAATGGTTTTGAGAGATCATAATAAAGCTCCCACTAGTTTATCGGTTCCAAATACCGTCCAACTAGCAACACTTTGTATTTATGATTTTTCAAAGATTAGAAAATCACTCAAAACTAAGCTCCCACTAGTTTATCAGTTCCAAATATTGTCTAACTAGCAATGCTTTGTTTATGATGTTTCAAAAAGATTGGAAAAACTCCAGAGCTAAGCTCCTACTAGTTTATCAGTTCCAAATACTGTCTAACTAGCAACGCTTTATTCTTGTTTTTTCAATGAAAGGAGAAACTCATGTGCAGTCTATTACACATTTCTACTGATTCAGAAAAACAACTCATAAGACTAAGGCTCCAACTAGTTTATCGGTTCCAAATACCGTCTAACTAGCAACGCCTTATGTATGATGTTCCGATTTTTCAATTAGAAATTTGATGTGTAATTACACTTTTAAAATTCACTAAATAAATTTTATATAGTCCTAAATCATCTTTTGTAAACCAAGTACGGTCGTTCCTCGTTTTACACGAGCGACATTCGTGACATACCTATACTATGTAATTAAGTTTTTCAAGGCTCAAGAGAAATCTTTTCCGAAAATTAACTGCATTTATTGATAATTACAACGTACTTGTTACTTTCCACATTTTTTATGAAGTCCTATTACTAATAGTTTAGTAGCCTAGAGATTAAAGTTTTAAATAAACATGGCAGAAAGTTAAATTCAAAATTAAAATTTCACTACTAGATTTTTATTTTAGGAATAATAACTTGTTAAAAGTCTGTGCTACCATTCCAAAGATTTAACCTCGCACCTCAGTGCCGCCGTAGGGTAGGTCAAAGAGGTGACGGTTAAACTGAGAAAATATCTCTCAATGATTAAGCTTCGAGAATCGAACATCTCACGGGAATCAGACATCCCGGACCTTAATCATCGATTACCTTCCTTTTTCTAGCCTAGATATTTCAAAAATATCCATAAAGAGTGTGACCTACTATATCAGATCTCAAAGTACGCCCCGAGTATGCCGCCGTAGGGTCGGTCAGTGACTCAACGAGTACCCAAAATCCTATCCTTTCGGAGACCAAGCCTTAAATTTTGATAGGGATGAACACCATCCGTAGGGGGCCGAAATCAAAGCGGCGCGAGTCGTCACCCTTCTCTCACGTGCTTGCACCTATAGTAGAGGCCGTGGGGTCGGCAGTCGCCTTCCCCGCTCCCACTCAATAATTTGAAAAAGTGGTGGGTTTACTAATTACGGTTTCGGTCTTGACAATAAGAAACAATAAATCAAAGTACTCCGAACTGGGTCAGTTAAGTAGGCAAGCCTACGCCGTCTCATTCGTTGGAACATATGTGACTGTCGGTCGGATCCAGCAAGAGAAGCCCCGTTTAGCCCGAAGGCTTATCGGATATGCTAAGTCTTGTCGAACCCCCATGCAAACGTCACACATGGAGGGGAGTCAATCGAGCCGTAGCTCAGTTGAACTCGCCCAACCATGGTTAGACCATTTCCGAACCCATGTACTAAGATTTTCCGACTTCTATATTGTCAACCAAAGCGTAATCTCGTTTCTGTTTAAGGTGGCTTTATCGAGCGAAAACTCAACGATTTATCTGAGTGGGATTCACCAAGAATCCATCACTAAAATCATAGCGATTGACAAAACCCGGTTCCTAGGTTTTAATAATTACTTACTTAAATAATTAACTACCACATATTAATTAAAAAAGCTTTCTAACTAATTATATGAGTTATACATGCCTAATTTATTCGAAATAAACTAGCTACATGTATGCATTGGAGTGGAATCATGAAGATGCATGTCATGGCCATTTCCGGTTATATCACACAATTTTCGATCATACACGAATAAAATAACGGAAAAATAAACACCGAGATGGATCGTTGGTACCCCCGTATCTAACCTATTAAAAAAAATAAACAAACCCTAACTAGGGTTTCCTATTATCTAATCTGCAGCTGCCGCGTTTTATCGATGATCGGACATTCAAACGAACTTTGATCGTCACGAAACTTTATGGACCTGTTCTTCACTCCTCTTAATTCAATCCGAACGGTTGGATCTTTGTTTCAACGGTCCAATCTCTTCCAGAAATTCGACGAATCGACAGCTGGGGCTGCAGTGCTTTTCGACACAGCAGCAACTTTATTGCAACGATTGGACATCGAGATAGACTCCGATCGACACGAAATTTTGAGAGCCTGTTCTTCAACTTTTATTCTTCATTCTGACCGGAGGGATTGTCGTTTCAACGGGTCAATCTCCAGGAATAAATAAAAAAATGAGTAGCAACAAAACAGATCTACTTCTAGGAAAGTAAAATTACAAAATTTTCTATACTCATATAAACGAATTTATATGAGTTTTCAATAGATCTAACGAGTAAACAATACAAACCCCAATCCATCTCTTCAACCACGACAATCACAAAGCATCATCATCAAATTTTCGAAAAAATTAAAACGAAAACAAGCAATCTACACATGTTATTCCACTCCTTAGATCTAAAATTCACATACATTGATTGCTAGATCAAAGGCTCTGATACCACTTGTAGGATGTAATATCTCCGGATGGATCAAAGATCCACCCGATTACGCAGAGGAAAGTACAAGATCTAGATCTAAACAATCAAAATACATGAATAATAAATATAACCTACGCGGGGGATAGATTGCTTACCAGTTTATGGTGAATAAACTACATGTACAATCTTCAATCCAAGATCCAAGCTAGATGAGAAGCCACGGTCTTCCAACGTGTCTCCAAGCAACACACCAGGTGGATGATGTTTCAAGCCGCCGGACCTCCTCGATATGCTACCTTAGAAAACCCGAAGTTTTCTAAAACTCGAACCCGAAGTACTTCGCCGAAAATTCTAAGCCAAATACTTCACTCAAAACCGAAAATTGTGATGTTCAATAAGGCTTGGGAGAAATCTCTTTATATAGGAGAGAAATCCTAGTCTCCAAGGCATTATTTAATTAATACAAAATCAATCAAAATAATCATTTTCCTTAAAAAGATAAATCTATTATGTAATAAGTTTTGAATGTCAAAAGTCTCAAATTAATGTACCACTAATTGTACATGTGTTGTTTCATTTCCATATTGTCATTATATATAACCCCCATCCCCATTGGTGTTGTGTAGAGGTGAAGAAAGAAATAATAGAAGCATTCCATTTTCCTTTGACATCCTTTCATTTCCTTTGTCTTAAACATTCAATTGTTTTGTTATTTGGTTGCTACTACCTCAAATATAAGCAATCTACTTTTCCCTTCAATCATATAATATTTCTTATATAATACGTTATCAGCACGAAGCTCTACCGACGGAGTATTTCATTGTTGGCGTTTCTTCCGTGGTTTAGGTAAAAATCTTATTTTTGCTCATTTCTGTTATTTTTCTTAATGGCTAATATCACCAAACAAGAGTTTATACCCTTAAACATATCGGGAAAAAATTATTTATCATGGGCCATGGATGTTGAAATGCACTTGGAATCAATGGGGCTTGGTAAAACAATTGTCGTGAACAATACTGAGACAAACCAAGACCGTGCAAAGGCCATGATTTTTCTCCGTCATCATCTTGATGAAGGGTTGAAACATGAATATTTGACGGTGAAAAATCCGTATGAATTATGGAACTATTTAAAAGAAAGGTTCGATCACTTGAAACTGGTTGTTTTACCAAAAGCCAGGTATGATTGGCTCCACCTGCGACTGCAGGATTATAAAACTGTCACATAATATAATTCAGCCATGTTTAAAATTACATCACAACTAAAATTGTGTGGTGAAAATGTGACTGATGAAGACATGTTAGAAAAAACTTTTTCCACCTTTCATGTCTCGAATGTGCTATTGCAACAACAATATCGAGAGAAAGGGTTTACAAAATATTCTGATCTGATTGCATGTCTATTACTGGCTGAACAAAACAATGAATTACTGATGAAAAATCATGAGTCCCGACCTACTGGTGCCAGTCCATTCCCTGAGGTGAATGCGACGTATTCTTCAAATTTTGGTCGTGGACGTGGACGTGGACGTGGTCGGGGTGGAGACCGTGGTAGAGGCCGCGGTCGTGGACGCGGTCGTGGAAAATCTGTGGCATATCATAACGACAATCGAGGCAAGAAACGAAATGATCCACCAAAATTGGATCATGATAATAAAAATACAGAAAAGAAAGTTCGTGGTGACAAGTGCTACAGATGTGGAATGGATGGACATTGGTCCAATACATGCCGTACGGCAAAGCCATTGTTTTCTTCCCGAGGGGAACGAAAATTATTATAAACAATGCATTGTTTTCTCCCAAGTCTCGAAGAAATTTGTTGAGTTTTAAAGATATTCGTCAAAATGGATATCATATCGAGACACAAAATGAGTTCAGTGATGAATATTTATTGATTACAAATACAATTTCTGGACAGAAATGTGTATTAGAAAAGCTGCATTCTCTATCTTCTGGCTTATATTATACGAAAATAACAGAAGCTGAAATTCATCACGTAGTAGACCAGAAATCTATTGTTTCTAATGATTTTATGATATGGCATGATCGCCTTGGGCATCCCGGTTCCACAATGATGAGACGTATAATAGAGAATTCACATGGTCATTCGTTAAAAGGTCAAAAAGTGTTAAATTCTAGTGAATTCTCATGTGTTGCTTGCTCACAGGGCAAATTAATTATTAAACATTCACCGGTTAAAGTTGAGACTGAATCGCCTGCATTTCTAGAGAGAATCCAAGGTGATATATGTGGACCTATAGATCCACCGTGTGGACCTTTTAAATATTTTATGGTGTTGATTGATGCATCGACAAGATGGTCACACGTATGTTTATTATCTACTCGTAACCATGCATTTGCTAGATTGCTAGCTCAAATAATCAAGTTACGAGCACAATTTCCTGACTATCCAATTAAGAAAATTCGTTTGGATAATGCCGGTGAATATTCATCGCATACATTTGATGATTATTGCATGTCAATTGGCATAAGTGTGGAACATCCCGTGGCTCATGTTCACACACAAAATGGCTTAGCCGAATCATTTATTAAAAGAATGCAATTGATTGCAAGACCATTACTAATGAGGTCTCAACTTCCTGTATCGGCTTGGGGACATGCTATATTACATGCAAAGCAACACTTGTGAGAATTAGACCGACAAGTTATCAAAATCATTCTCCCCTGCAATTAGTATTTGGCCATGAGCCGAATGTTTCACATTTGCGAATTTTTGGATGTGCGGTATACGTTCCAATTGCACCACCTAAACGTACAAAAATGGGACCTCAACGAAGATTGGGGATATATGTCGGGTATGAATCACCATCTATAATTAAATATGTTGAACCATTAACAGGTGATTTATTTACTGCACGATTTGCAGATTGTCATTTTGACGAATCACATTTTCCGACATTAGGGGGAGGAAAAGATCAACCGAAAAAAGAAATTAATTGGAAAATATCATTGAATTTCCTTGATCCTCGTACAAAAGAAAGTGAACTAGAAGTTCAAAGAATTGTCCATTTGCAGAAAATTGCGAATCAATTGCCGGATGCCTTTAGTGAGACTAAAAGAATCACAAAATCTCACATTCCTGCTGAAAATGTTCCGGTTAAAATTGATATTCCTGAAAGACAAATTACAAGTGCTAATGAATCCAGTGCACGCCTGAAGCGTGGTAGACCTCTTGGTTCTAAAGATAAAAATCCTCGTAAGAAAAGAGGAATGAATAATAATATTGTATGTGAAACCGATGATGGTCAAAATAATGTTAGTGACAAAATTCAACCTCATGAAGAGGTATCTCCTGAAGAGCGCGATCCTGAAGAAAATGAAATTGTTGAAAATTCAGTCAATTTTGTCACTACAAGAAAAAGGTGGAATCGAAAAGATACGATTATTGATAGTATCTTTGCATATAATGTAGCACTTGATATTAAAGAAGATGACGAGGATCATGAACCAAGATCGGTTGATGAATGTCGGAAAAGAAACGATTGGCCAAAATGGAAAGAGGCGATTCAAAGTGAATTGAATTCACTAGCCAAAAGAAGTGTTTTTGGGCCTGTAGTGCGAACACCTGAAAATGTGAAGCCTGTCGGATATAAATGGGTCTTTGTAAGAAAAAGAAATGAAATAATGAAATTATGAGATACAAAGCGAGATTGGTAGCACAAGGATTTTCACAAAGACCAGGGCTTGATTATGATGAAACATATTCGCCAGTGATGGATGGAATAACGTTTCGATATCTTGTGTGTTTAGTGGTACATGAAAAACTTGATATGCGTCTGATGGATGTAGTTACCGCGTATCTCTATGGATCATTAGATACTAATATCTATATGAAAATTCCTGAAGGATTTAACATGTCTGAAGCATGTAGATCAAGCCCCAAACAGATGTATTCCATCAAGTTACAGAAATCCTTGTATGGACTCAAACAATCTGGACGTATGTGGTACAACCGCCTCAGTGAATGTTTAGTTAAAGAAGGTTATACAAATGACCCAATATGTCCATGTGTTTTCATAAAGAAAAATGGGTCGGAATATGTGATTATAGCCGTATATGTTGATGATCTCAATCTGATTGGAACTCCTGAAGAGCTACAAAAAGCGGTTGAATACTTAAAGAAAGAGTTTGAGATCAAATATTTCGGTAAGACTAAGTTTTGTCTTGGTTTACAAATTGAGCATTTACATAATGGAATCTTTGTTCATCAAACTACTTATACCCAGAAGTTACTAAAGCGGTTTTATATGGATAAAGCACATTCTTTAAGTACTCCAATGGTCGTCAGGTCGTTAGATCCTGTTAAAGATCCATTTAGACCTCGAGAGGATGATGAAGAGATAATGGGTCCTGAAATACCATATCTCAGTGCAATTGGCGCACTTATGTATCTTGCTAACTGTACTCGACCTGATATATCATTTGCAGTAAATTTATTGGCAAGATTTAGTTCATCTCCTACGAAACGACATTGGAATGGTATTAAACAAATTTTTCGCTATCTTCAAGGAACAATTGATCTATGTTTATTTTATTCATATAATTCTAAACCTGAAATAATTGGTTATGCCGATGCGGGGTACTTATCTGACCCGCATAAAGCAAGATCCCAGACTGGTTATTTGTTTACATGTGGTGGTACAGCTATTTCATGGCGATCAACAAAACAATCAATTTCAGCAACTTCTTCGAATCATGCTGAAATAATAGCAGTGCATGAAGCTAGTCGGGAATGTGTTTGGTTGAGATCAATGTCCCATTTTATCCGTAAAAACTGTGGGCTATCACATGAGAAAGAAAATCCTCCAACTGTGTTGTATGAAGACAATGCAGCTTGCATATCTCAATTAAAGGGAGGATATATTAAAGGAGATAGAACAAAACATATTTCACCGAAATTCTTCTTTACCCATGAATTACAAAAGCAGGGTGAAATTGCTGTGGAACAAATCCGATCAAGTGACAATCTGGCAGATTTATTTACAAAGGCCTTGCCGACTGCAACGTTCGAAAGACTAGTGAAGAATATCGGGATGCGGCGACTAAAGGATCTTAACTGATATTTGATTCAGGGGGAGAGAATAATACACAAAGAATGATGTACTCTTTTTCCTTACTAAGATTTTTTTTCCCACTGGGTTTTTTCTTAGTAAGGTTTTAACGAGGCATATTCTTTGTGTCGTTGACATCCAAAAGGGGGAGTATTATGTAATAAGTTTTGAATGTCAAAAGTCTCAAATTAATGTACCACTAATTGTACATGTGTTGTTTCATTTCCATATTGTCATTATATATAACCCCCATCCCCATTGGTGTTGTGTAGAGGTGAAGAAAGAAATAATAGAAGCATTCCATTTTCCTTTGACATCCTTTCATTTCCTTTGTCTTAAACATTCAATTGTTTTGTTATTTGGTTGCTACTACCTCAAATATAAGCAATCTACTTTTCCCTTCAATCATATAATATTTCTTATATAATAAAATCCAGAATATTCCTAAATTAATAAGGATATATAAAAGATTTTCTTTTCCTTAAATTATTTAACAAATAAATAATTTAATCACATGTCTTATTATTTATCAAGAAAACTAATTTCCCAACAAATAATTAAACCAAATTTCGGCCAAAACCGTAAGGGAATAGGGCCACACGAACTAACCATCACATTGGGCCGAGTCCACGAAAAAAAATCTTTTTCATGTATTTAATTATCTAGTCCAACTAAACATTTAGTCCACATATCTATTAAACCGTCCAATCCAACTATTTAATATTGATTGAGGTGAAACGACGAGAAAACGTATATGCTATATCAGGAGCCACGTCGGTGACCATGGACCCATATTCAGTAGCTACAATAAATTAAATAAAATTATTCGTCGGACCGAACAATTATATTCAATCTATTAATTCCGGGATTACACCACCATAAACCCGAAACTGAAGTCTGCCGAATATAGATAACTTACACTCAACTATGAGTTATAATGTGTCCACTGATATAATCATTACATACGGATAAATCCTCCACAGACTGTTCGTTACGATTCGGGATATCTCCGTAAACCCTTCTCGAAACATCTTATCCTTATTTACCATTAACCCCTTAGTGATCAATTAGTTCATAACTAATATAATATGAACTGGCGCCATCGATCAGTTTCTATGATTAACAAATAAGGGAACTGTCTGTCTACTTCCCGAGGGTAGGAATGGATTCCATATCTATGATAGCACAGGCTACTCACTCATTCCAGAATAGAGCCAACGAGAAGTGTCGGACCACATACTACGAAGTGATCCTTACTAACACATCAAACTCTACCCTAGTCTAAGAAGTTGTCTGTGATCACGTCAGGATAGAGATTAATCCATATATGATCATCTTGTGATTCGATAAGACTTCTCGATCACGGAATATTATCGAGAACTCAAATCATATTGGTCCAGCCCTATATGATTATCATCATATATAAATGCCCCACTAGGTACCCTATTACCGACAGTCCGGATAAGACTGTCACACCTAAAGTTTTCTTGGCGCATTATTAGAAAATTAATCTTGAGACCCGTACTCAGATTAATAAACGCTACGGACTAAGTTAATTTTAAGTACATCTCACTAACTCAATCTTCTTGAGTATAGCCATACACTGAGTTATGTGATTACATAAACAAGGTACTTAGGGTTTTCAATAGTGTCTTAATTATAAGCATACATGCATATAATAAGATGAATTATTAATTCTGTCATAAAAACAATTAGATAATTGTCTTTCGGGCACTACACCTAACAATCTCCCACTTGCACGAAAGGCAAGTGGATTAACTGTTTTAGAGCACACCATTTATATATATATCACAACATTCTACCACTTGCTCAAAACAAGGGAGACATATCCCCAAGATTCATACCCTCCAAGCGCATCTTAGTAATTCATCCTTCCAAGCACAACCGGAGTATGCTGCCGTAGGGTAGGTCCATGACCCGGCGCGTACTTAGAATCCGAATACCATGTGACTCGGTACACTGATCAGGTAGGTTGGCGGCTTGAGTCAATCTTTGGGATCGAAATGTCGCCTTTCCATCTAATCCGGTGGTACGATTTCAATATGCTTATGACCTCTAGTCATTGCAAAATCCTTATGAGCTTCATCTCCAATGTTTTCACAATGAAGTAGTATCGGCTTACTGGATAAAACTTTATCACATGAGTAAACACTGAGACCGATATCGATTTAACGATCATCCTAATCTGACCTAAAGACAGAGTCAGTGTTATCATTTCTATTCTAGTTTGCACCTGAATATACTAGCATATAATTCCTCATTCTCCCGAAGAGACTTGAGGATTCACTAAACATCCCATTTAGTATTCAGTCGCAGGTTTAGAAAAGGATTCCTGAGAGGTAGGGTAGACTACATCATTGAATGTTGCATTCCTCTATGCAAGAACATCTTGACCATTGAGATTGATGAATAGGATTGCCAATTGCTTATTTTCGAGAATTCGAGTCAGTCAAATTCTTTAAGAAAATAGCCCGATGGCATGTTAGACTCTGACTTCAGATAACACACCCATGTTGTTTCCAACAGTTTCAGTGTTACCATTCACAAACACTAATCTACATTCTACTTTACTAATATCGAAGCCCAGTCTACAAAAGACTTATGAATATTCTGGTCATGTCCACATATTAAAATATATGACTTTGAAATGACCTAGAGGTTTGTTTTAATCCCCAAAGGATATGAGAAAATGGCAGGCATCCTGCCAAAGATTCTTTCTGAATAAATTAAGATACCGTTAGTCTCGCAAAAAGGTCATAGGGAACCACCCCTATTTCCTACTTTGTGACGAATCTGTCATTTGTTCTTAGCTAAAACCCTTCTGTTCTGAACGAGTTCAGATTCTGTTGTTCGGCAAGGAATTCTTAGGGAAACACCCCTTTTTCCCGCTTTCTGACGAAATCAAGCAAGACTGAGTGGTAAGAGAGATCACGGTTTGGTTAACTCTCTACCTTTTATGGAATCACCCCTAAATTACTCAGCTTTACGTTGAAAGTTAAACTTTCCAATTCATTCGACTCTCCTCCGTGTAGTTCCAATTACTCCCACTGGGTATGAGATACTCAGGTGGTTCTACAAGTGTTTCAACAGAACTGGAGTATCAAACTCCATTCACAGGGTTATGGCTTTTAAACCAACCTCTATGATCAGGATCCTACACCGCCCACAAAGGACTATCGGCCATCAATCTACCCTATAGACCATAAGGTCCTGCAATGGGTAATGGACAAACCATACTCCCACTGCGTTCGGGGTGGATTGATATACTGATCTAGTTTAGTAGTTTTTATTAGTATTATCACCAATTGCCGGTGTTGGACGTGGACTAAACAAATCAGTTTGTAATATCTTGAGTACAAATACTTTAAGATCTAAGGTTGTTATTTATAGACTCTATCAGACCGAGTTTGATAGTGCAACTGTCATTCTCTGATTTTACGAGTTTTATAACCAACCTTTACTCAATGCATTAAGATATTTCACGACCTGAACGTGCATGCAAAATTTCCAGTCCTACCTTTGAGCACTAAATGCTAAATGTCTATATTTACGGAAGTGGGGTGAACCGAATTCACTCCTTATCCACAAATGTGTAGGCATCTTTTAGGTAGAATTCTCGGTTTTTCATTACAACGTAAACCGTTATTTTGCAACCAATATCTTAAATGAGTTCAGCAACGTATCGTAGCACATCAATAACTATATAAGGCAAATTTATGGTGTATCCCTTAGTGAAAACATTTCACTGGGAGGCAGACCGAGCATCAGTCCCGAAGACTATGCCATAACCTATTTCTGAGTATGGAATACTTTATCTCAAGTGAAATCAGAGATTTTTTCCAAATATTTTGGATAAACTTACCAGAGTCTCGAATAGTTGTCAGACAAGATGTCACTACTTCAAAAGCTCCCACTAGCTTGTACCTTTCATATGACCCTGAAGGTTGTTATGAACAAGCTATGTTACTTCTTTAAATCTATTACCCTTTCCTGATTGAAAGGAAACTTAGTCATTGTTCCTTTGAGGCAGTGTTCCTTTGACTGGGAGATAGGAATCACCCTAAGTCAGTCTTCAGATCTTGACTTTAGGGAATATGAACTAATTAATAGTTTATAAAGAAGAGTTTATCTAAATACGCAAATCATTTGCGATTATATTGTTTAAGATGTGTTATATATACCTATTCAGCATTTCTTAGTGGTTCTGACTTTATCAAACAAAAGTCCGAGTCTTGGGTTCATGCTACCAATGTTATGTTCATCGTCAATAAGACAAACAAATTACCCTATTGAAAATGAATACGTTCGTTCCAACGAATCCGAAAATAGAAAATGAATTTCTGTGATACTCAAGAATTGAATCCGTGATTCATTTCCTTATCACTCCCACTAGTCTATCTGAAATAACTGCCCGTTGTCTATTTTATTTATTGTTTGATGCAAAGCTACCTAGTTCTTTCAAAGAACTTTAGCTTTCGAGAAAATTTCTAAGGATGCATTGGTCAGTGATCTGAAATCACTTCCCTTATCCTCTAATTTCCAATTTATTAATTTTCCAGTTTAGCCTTAAAACAACTTAGTTTGGATGACTAACACGTATAAACATTCTTTCCCATTCTCGACTTTCCTTAAATGGAAACAGTCTTGAACTAGCAGTTCGTTTGAGTAGACACTACTCTTGAAATGTGGGATGTTCAGTGTTACTTGCTTGGACTATCGATTTTTCTAATCGTCAAATCATAAGACCAAAGCTCCCACTAGTTTATCGGTTCCAAATACCGTCTAACTAGCAACACTTTGTTCGAATGATTTCGAGAGATCATAATAAAGCTCTCACTAGTTTTTCGGTTCCAAGTATCGTCTAACTAGCAACACTTTGTATTTATGATTTTTCAAAGTTTAGAAAATCACTCAGAACTAAGCTCCCACTAGTTTATCAGTTCCAAATACTATCTAACTAGCAATGCTTTGTATATGATGTTTCAAAAAGATTGGAAAAACTCCAGAGCTAAGCTCCCACTAGTTTATCAGTTCCAAACACTGCCTAACTAGCAACGCTTTATCCTTGTTTTTTCAATGAAAGGAGAAACTCATGTGCAGTCTATTACACATTTCTAATGATTCAGAAAACAACTCATAAGACTAAGGCTCCTACTAGTTTATCGGTTCCAAATACCGTCTAACTAGCAACATCTTATGTATGATTTTCCAATTTTTCAATTAGAAATTTGATGTGTAATTACACTTTTAAAATTCACTAAATGAATTTTATATATAGTCCTAAATCATCTTTTGTAAACTAAGTAAGGTCGTTTCTCGTTTTACACGAGCGACATCCGTGACATACCTATACTATGTCATTAAGTTTTTAAAGGCTCAAGAGAAATCTTTTCCGAAAATTAACTGCATTTATTGATAATTACAACGTACTTCTTACTTTCCACATTTTTAATGAAGTCCTATTACTAATAGTTTAGTAGCCTAGAGATTAAAGTTGTAAATAAACATGACAGAAAGTTAAATTCAAAATAAAAATTTCACTACTAGATTTTTTTATAGGAATAATAAACTTGTTAAAAGTCTGTCCAACCATTCCAAGGATTTAACATCGCACCTCAGTGCCGCCGTAGGGTAGGTCAAAGAGGTGACGGTTAAACTGAGACAATCTCTCTCAATGATTAAGCTTCGAGAATCGAACATCTCACGGGAATCAGACATCCCGGACCTTAATCATCGATTACCTTCCTTTTTCTAGCTTATATATTTCGAAAATATCCATAAAGAGTGTGACCTACTATATCAGATCTCAAAGTACGCCCCGAGTATGCCACCGTAGGGTCGGTCAGTGACTCAACTAGTACCCAAAATCCTATCCTTTCGGAGACTAAGCATTGATTTTTGATAGGGGTGAACACCATCCGTAAGGGGCCGAAATCAAAGCGGCTCGAGGCATCACCCTTCTCTCACATGCTTGCACCTATAGTAGAGGCCGTGGGATCGGCTGTCGCCTTCCCTGCTCCCACTCAATAATTTGAAAAAGTGGTGGGTTTACTAATCACGGTTTCGGTCTTGACAATAAGAAACAATAAATCAAAGTACTCCAAACAGGGTCGGTTAAGTAGGCAAGCCTATGCCGTCTTATTCGTTGTAACATATGTGACTGTCGGTCGGATCCGGCAAGAGAAGCCCCGTTTAGCCCGAAGGCTTATCGGATATGCTAAGTCTTGTCGAATCCCCGTGCAAACGTCACACGTGGAGGGGAGTCAATCGAGTCGTAGCTCTGTTGAACTCGCCCAACAATGGTTAGACCATTTTCTGAACCCATGTACTAAGATTTTTCGATTTCTATGTTGTCAACCAAAGCGTAATCTCATTTCTGTTTAAGGTGGCTTCATCGAGCGAAAACTCAACGATTTATCTGAGTCGGATTCACCGAGAATCGATCACTAAAATCGTAGCAATTGACAAAACCCAGTTCCTCGGTTTTAATAATTAGTTACTTAATTAATTAACTACAACATATTAATCAAAAAAAGGTTTCTAACTAATTATACGAGTTATACATGCCTAATTTATTCGAAATAGACTAGCTACATGTATGCATTGGAGTGGAATCATGAAGATGCATGTCATGGAAATTTCCGGTTATATCACACAATTTTCGATCATACACGTATAAAATAACGGAAGAATAAACACCGAGATGGATCGTTGGTACCCCCGTATCTAACCTATTAAAATAAATAAACAAACCCTAACTAGGGTTTACTATTATCTAATCTGCAGCTGCCGCGTTTTATCGACGATCGGACATCCAAACGAACTTTGATCGTCACAAAACCTTATGGACCTGTTCTTCACTCCTCCTACTTCAATCCGAACGGTTGGATCTTCGTTTCAACGGTCCAATCTCTACCAGAAATTCGACAAATCGACAGCTGGGGGTGCAGTGCTTTTCGACACAGCAGCAACTTTATTGCAACGATTGGACATCGAGATAGACTCCGATCGACACGAAATTTTGAGAGCCTGTTCTTCAACTTTTATTCTTCATTCTGACTGGAGGGATTTTCGTTTCAACGGGTCAATCTCCAGGAATAAATAAAAAAACGAATAGCAACAAAACAGATCTACTTCTAGGAAAGTAAAATTACAAAATTTTCTATACTCATATAAACGAATTTATATGAGTTTTCAATAGATCTAACGAGTAAACAATACCAACCCCAATCCATTTCTTCAACCACGACAATCACAAAGCATCATCATCAAATTTTCGAAAAAATTAAAACGAAAACA
This sequence comes from Gentiana straminea, assembly GCA_036785695.1. Lineage (NCBI taxonomy): Eukaryota > Viridiplantae > Streptophyta > Magnoliopsida > Gentianales > Gentianaceae > Gentiana > Gentiana straminea. Next base: position 75,961 of record JAVUPR010000552.1, read on the forward strand.
AGCAATCTACACATGATATTCCACTCCTTAGATCTAAAATTCACATACTTTGATTGCTAGATCAAAGGCTCTGATACCACTTGTAGGATGTAATACCTCCAGATGGATCAAAGATCCACCCGATTACGCAGCGGACAGTACAAGATCTAGATCTAAACAATCAAAATACAAGAATAATAAATCTAAGCTACGAGGGGGTTAGATTGCTTACCAGTTTATGGTGAATAAACTCCAAGAACAATCTTCAGTCCAAGATCCAAGCTAGATGAGAAGCCACAGTCTTCCAACGTGTGTCTCCAAGCAACGCCAGGTGGATGGTATTTCAAGCCGCGACCTCCTCGATATGCTACCTTAGAAAACCCGAAGTTTTCTAAAACTTGAACCCGAAGTTCTTGGCCGAAAATTCTAAGCCAAATAGTTCACCCAAAACCGAAAATTGTGATGTTCAATATGGCTTGGCAGAACTCTCTTTATATAGCAGAGAAATCCTAGTCTCCATGGCATTATTTAATTAATACAAAATCAATCAAAATAATCCTTTTCCTTAAAAAGATAAATCCAGAATATTCCTAAATTAATAAGTATATATAAAAGATTTTCTTTTCCTTAAATTATTTAACAAATAATTAATTTAATCACATGTCTTATTATTTATCAAGAAAACTAATTTCCAAACAAATAATTAAACCAAATTTCGGCCAAAACCCTAAGGGAATAGGGCCACACGAAATTACCATCACATTGGGCCGAGTCCACGAAAAAAATAAATTTTTCATGTATTTAATTATCTAGTCCAACTAAACAATTAATCCACATATCTATTAAACAGTCCAATCCAACTATTTAAAATTGATTGAGGTGAAACGACGAGAAAACGTATATGCTATATTAGGAGCCACGTCGGGGGACCCTGGACCCATATTCAGTAGCTACAATAAATTAAATAAAATTATTCGTCAGACCGAACAATTATATTCAATCTATTAATGCCGGGATTACTCCACCATAAACCCGAAACTGAACTCTGCCGAATATAGATAACTTACACTCAACTATGAGTTATAATGTGTCCACTGATATAATCATTAAATAGAGATAAATCCTCCATAGACTGTTCGTTACGATTCGCGATATCTCCGTAAACCTTTCTTGAAACATCTTATCCTTATTCACTATTAACCCCATAGTGATCAATTAGTTCATAACTAATATAATATGAACTGGCGCCATCGATCAGTTTCTAGGATTAACAAATAAGGGAACTGTCTGTCTACTTCCCGAGGGAAGGAATGGATTTCATATCTGTGATAGCACAGACTCCTCACTCATTCCAGAAACTAGAGCCAACGAGAAGTGTCGGACCACATACTACGAAGTGATCCTTACTAACACATCAAACTCTAGTCTGAGCAGTTGTCTGTGATCACGTCCGGATTGAGATTAATGCATATATGATCATCTTGTGATTCGATAAGACTTCTCGATCACGGAATTATATCGAGAACTCAAATCAAATCTGTCCATCCCTATATGATTATCATCATATATAAATGCCCCACTAGGTACCCTATTACCGACAGTCCGGATAAGACTGTCACACCTAAAATGTTCTAGGCGCATTATTAGCAAATTAATCTTGAAACTAGTACTCAGATTAATAAACACTATGGATTAAGTTAATTTGAAGTACATCTCACTAACTCAATCCTCTTGTGTATAGCCATACACTGAGTTATGTGATTACATAAACAAGGTACTTAGGGTTTTCAGTAGTGTCTTAATTATAAGCATACATGCATTTAATAAGATGAATTATTAATTCTTCATAAAAAGAAATAGATAATTGTCTTTCGGGCACTACACCTAACATTGACTTGGCTGGTCACTAGGCCGGTGTATTGACTTCTTCACTGAGCTGCTATATATAACTGTTCCTAACAATCAGTGTAGTTGACTTCACTGAGTACCAGTGTCTTACCTGCCAAATGAGCTTACCCATAGCGACAAAGGTTCAGTCAGCTGGTGAATTTACTTAGCCGATTACTCCAGTTAGCTGCTCCTTAGTACTTAGTCAATTTCTATCATTCCCAACTCAGTTTTCAACTTGCTGAATCGTTCATGACTGAGTGGTTTTATGATGATGTCAGCCATTTGATCTTCAGTGGGTATGTGTCTTAGAATAGCATCCCCCTTTTCAACATGATCTCTGATAAAGTGATGTCTCACATCAATGTGTTTTGTTCTTGAGTGTAATACTGGATTTTCAGTAATAGATAATGAACTTGTGTTGTCACACATCATTGAAATTGTCTTCGGCTGTCTGATCCATAGTTCCTATGCACAACAACTGCCTGCTGCTCTATATTCTACTTCAGCTGTTGATGTAGATATGGAGTTTTGCTTTCTGCTAAACCATGATACTAGTCTGCTGCCTAGCATTTGATAGGTTCCAGAGGTGCTTTTTCTATTTATCTTGCATCCAGCATAGTCAGAGTCTAAATGTGATATTAGCTTGAATCCTCCATCTTTTGGATACCAAATTCCAACATTGATGGTGTTTTTCAGGTATTTGATTATTCTTTTGGCTGCTAGAAGGTGTGATTCCTTTGGTTGAGCTTAAATTCTTGCACATAATCCTACTACAAAAGCTATGTCAGGTCTGCTTGCAGTTAGATAGAGTAGGGATCCAATGATTCCTCTATAAAGCTTCTGATCAACATCCTTTCCACTTTCATCTTTTCCAAAAATAACCTTTGCACACATTGGTGTATCTGATATGCCACTTGTGTCCATACCATACTTGTGTATCAAGTCTTTTGTGTACTTGGCTTGATTAATGAAGATGCCATCTTTCATTTGCTTTACTTGTAGACCAAGAAAGTAATTTAATTCTCCCATCATGCTCATCTGAAATTTGCTTTTCATTAATTTTGCAAATTTCTCACATAGTTTCTCATCTTCTGATCCAAAGATAATGTCATCAACATAAATTTGGACTAGATGGGTGCTTGTTCCTTCCTCTAGCTTGAAGAGAGTCTTATCAATAGTTTCCTTGTTGAACATATTGTTGATCAAAAATTGTGATAGTGTTTCATACCAAGCTCTGGGTGCTTGTTTGAGTCCATAAAGTGCCTTTTTGAGTTTGTACACTTTATCTTCTTTCCCTTTGAGTTGAAAACCAGGAGGTTGTTACACATATACTTCTTCTAAAAGTCCATTCAGAAATGCAATCTTGACATCCATTTGGTAAACTTTGAATTCTCTGTGGGCTGCAAAAGCTAGAAAGAGTCTGATTGCTTCAAATATTGCTACTGGGGCAAAGGTTTCATCATAATCCATTCCTTCTGCTTGAGAGTAGCCTTTAGCAACTAGCCTTGCTTTGCTTCTGACAACTTTTCCTTGTTCATCCATCTTGTTTCTGAATACCCATTTTGTTTCAATGATGTTGGATATGTCTGGTCTGTCAACAAGTTCCCAGACCTCATTTCTTTCAAATTCATTTAGTTCTTCTTGCATAGCTGTAATCCAATCAGCATCTTGGATTGCATCATCTATTGTTTTGGGTTCTACTTGTGATAGAAAGCATGTTAGCATATTCTCTAGTTGTCTTCTGGTTCTGACTCCTGTGTGAATGTCTCCAATGACTTGGTGCTTCCACAACTTCAGTTGGTGTGTCAGCTTCATGTTCTTGTGTTGGTTCCTCTTCTGTTGTATTGACTGGTGACTCATCTTGATTTCCAAGATTGTGATTCAGAATGGTACCTGGTACTGTTGTATTTATATAGACTTGTCTTTGTCCTACTTCTTCTTCAAGTTCTTGAAAGCTCTCACCATTTGTGTTTAACTCATCAAAGACTACATGAATTGATTCTTCAATCACCAATGTTCTTTTTTTGAGTACTCTGAAGGCTTTGCTAGTGTCTAAGTATCCCATAAAGATTGTTTCATCAGCTTTTTCATCAAAAGTATGTAGCTGATTCCTGTCCAAAACAAAATATTTAGATCCAAACATATGTAAATGTGAATTGTTAGGTTTTCTTCCATTCAATATTTCATATGGAGTTTTTCCATGATTTTGTTGATGATTGATCTGTTTTGAGTATAGCATGCTGTATTTGCTGTTTCAGCCCAAAATCTCTTTAGTAAGCATGCTTCTGCAATCATTGTTCTGACTGCTTCTTTGCGTGTCATGTTTCTTCTTTCTGCTACACCATTCTGTTGTGGAGTCCCTACTGCTGATAGTTGATGCAGTACTCCATTTTCTTCACAGTAGGTTCTGATAGTTTCATTTAGAAACTTTATGCCTCTATCTGATCTGATCTTTATGATCTTCAGTTCCTTCTCATTTTTAATTCTTCTTAGCAAATCTAGCAACTTTTTGAGTGTCTCTCTTTTCTTGTTCATGAATATGGTACAGGTGAATTTGGAAAAGTCATCCACCACTACTAGAGTATATTTCTTTCCACTTACACTGACTGGTGTGACTGGTCCATAAAGATCCATATGTAACAGATGTAAAATTCTTGTTGTTGATTGATAGGGCTTTGACTTGAAAGAGCTTTTGATTTGCTTCCCTTTTTAACTTGCATCACAGAGACTTCTTTCTTGAATGTGATCTCTAGTAAGCCTTCAACTAACTTGTTGAGAGTGTGTTGATGGTTTTGAAATTTAGATGATTCAATCTTCTATGCCAAATCCAGCTAGTTGACTGCTTATTTTTTGACAACCAAACATGTTTATGCTTTAGCTGTCTTCCAATCTACCACATACATGTTGTCTTCTCTTCTTCCTGCATGTACAATTGTGTTCGTTTGACTGTGCATCACCTTGCATCCTTCCTTGTTGAAATACACATTGTAGCCTTTGTCAAAGAATTGACTTATACTTAGTAGATTGAAATTCAATCCTTTAACATAAATCTGTTTTTGAGCATTATGCCTTTCCTCTTAATTTTACCAGGGTTTTCTATGCCTCCAAAAGTAACTTTGGGTCCATCAAAAGCTTTAAAGTCAGTGAGTCATCCCTTGTTCCCTGTCATGTGTCTGGAACATCCACTGTCTATGTACTAGACATCCTACAAAACAAATTATTTATGTTTAGGTACCCAAAACTGTTTGGGTCCATACTTGTTAGCAGTCATGCCTCCTACTCCTAATGTGTATCCCAAGGATCTACTTTTTGGATAATTGAAGTCATCAACTTCATATGTATAAGGCATGGCAGAATAACTTCTGATGTTTTTACTAGAGGTATACTGATACTTTTCTCTACTTTTTGGTGCATTTGCATCCTTTCACTCTCCAATATGTAGAAGGAAACTTATTTCCATGCTGCTTCTTGTGTCTAGGAATATGCCTTGGCTGGCTTTTCTTAAACACATGATGCATATTATGAAATGGTTTCTTCTTATATTTTGGGGGTGTAATATTCCAATCATCCTCAGAAGGGTAAAGTCTTCCCTTACCTTTCTGAACTCATTTGCCTTTATTTGGCTGGATTGATGATTTATTCTGTTGTTTCACTACACTAGGTTTTGACTTCACCGGTGCAGGATGAGTGGTTGAAACTATGGTCTGTCCTTTTCCGAATTTTGGTCTAGGCTTGGTCCTTGAATCAGAATTGTGTTGTCCATTAATTCTATTTTCATCCTGACTGTTGTAGCCAAGACCAGATGATGTGATCCAATTCAAGGAGAATGAGGACGCACCATTTAGCCAAGAAGCAAGAAGATCAGTCAAGGATAGAGGCCAATGCGCATTGTTTATGTCCAATTAGGTCTATTGGGTCTATTGGGCCTATTGGGCTTTATTTAAATTATTTGTGTTCTTTTATGAAGTTTTTAGTAGTAAAAGGCCAAAATCCCATTAGGGAAGTTACCTATATGTTAGTATATTGGGCTAAGCCTTTATTTTCAGCAAATAAAAGCCATTTGAGCTTATTAGAGTCAAGTTAGGCCCACTAGGAAATAAATTGGCGAAAATTACTAAGTAATTTGTCCCACATTGCTTAGGAGTTTGTTAGTCTTTTATTTTGTAGCCTATATAAAGGCATTCTACTTGTAATTTTGAGAACAATCAATTATGAAAATCATTATCAATATATTGAGAGAAGTTTCTCTTGTATAAGTCGATTTGGCTTAAAAATCACTTGCGAGTGAGTTTTCTCTTTGTTGTAGAGAAGACATTGTTTTAAGAGCGAATCAGCGTTTCTGAGCGAAACATTGTGTGTTCTTATCCTCAGTCCTAGGTCGGAGACGCTAGGTCTAGGTTTTCCATAGCTCGTTATTGATCCCTTAGCCATTTCCTGGGCACGTATCGCCTCAGTTGGTAGCAGAGCTCAGCGACTAAGGTATCAAATATCCCCATTTATTTTCCTTGTTTAATTTTCGTTTATTATTAAAAAAAAGAATCGTTTTTTTTTTCATTATTTTCATCCCCCTCCCCAAGAAAATCCCTAAATCTTCAAATCTTGAAACCTGCATCCTAAGAACCCTAATTGTTTTCCAGACCCGTTTTTGTATTAGGCCATTCCATAACCAAAAGACCTCTAAAAATTATGATATTTTTAACACATCTCCATCACAAGTCGATATACAATTTTTGTCTTTTCACCCAACCCATATTCCACGTAGATCTTGCTTAAAACAGCCGAAAATCATTGTTTGAATTCGAGTTTTATGGGCAAAACGATTCCAAATTGCCTGATAATTGGTGTGCTTATAGGAAATTCTCAGATGTACAACTTTTATCTTTTCAGGTTTTCCAAATTCGTTGTAGATGTTTTAGATTCGGCACCTTAAGTCACTGCTATCTATCTGAAATTTTTTTGAAAGATTGCACTAGTTTCTGAAAAACGATTGTTCGAACGCCTTCTATATCTCCAAAAACTCTGAAATTTTGACATCCTTTATAAAACTCTCTATTCTACAACTTTTTTCTTTTGAGTGTTACCAGGTTCGTAGTATTTTGGTGCTTAAATACGTGGGTTTCACACCTGTGAAATTCTGTTGTCAAAAAAGTTTGTGAAATTTAAGGTATATTTGAGGGTATGAATCATTTAAAGGAGAGGTGTTTGTGGTAAAGAAATCCTTGAGTAGTGTTGTGAAGGTGGATGATAACTTGCAACGGGAGAATATGTTTCATACGAGGTGTTTGATTAGTGAAAAGCTTTGTTTGATGAAAATTGATGCGGAAAGCTGTGACAATGTCATAAGTGCTGGTTTTGTCTCCAATTTATCTATTCCTATGATATCCCATCATCAACCATATACGTTTCAAGGGATCAATGATGTGCGAGTTACCAAACAGGCCTTAATATCTTTTAATCTTGGTAGGCTCGATGATGAAGTTTTATGTGATGTAGTCCCTATGCATGCCTATCATATCCTACTTTGGGAGACCATGAAAATATGATAGGAGAGTTACGTATGATGGGTACAAGAATAACTACACATTTCTCCATAAGGGGAAGAGACTTACACTCCGTTCTTTATCCCGTGAAGATGCCTACAAAGATCAACGCAAATTGGCAGCCAACCGTGATGAAGCTCGTTTGAAACATGAATGAGATAGTTCATGTTGATGAGGCCTTTGTTGATGGTGATGTTGATAGTGCTGTTGAGCATGAGGAAGTTCTTGGTACACCAGCCGAGTCTTTAGATCTATCTTTGCAGGTGCATGACACTTGTGATGCTTTGGTTCCAATCAGCACGACATCGATTTCTTTTGTTGGAGAGGCTGAACATGGAGCAAGATCAGCCGTGTCCCTTGAGCACTTAAAGGAGTTACAAGCGCACCATATTTAAAATGATCCATTTTTATTGCATTGTATTCCTTTAGATTTTGTTGTTGTTGATTTATGTGCTTTGTAAATTCATTTGTACAAGAGGATGATGACTGCATTGTTCACCTCTTTATTTTTAGTGGTTGTTATTCGTTATGTGGGCTTACTCACATATGATGGGCCGAGATTGTTATTTGATCCAGGTGGATTCGAGGATGAATCCTTTCGAAGAGAGAGGGAATGATGTGACCCGGAAGGTCCAACTTTTACAGTCCCTTCACCACTATTGGACTTAGATCTGAGGACAGATCATTTTGAAGAGGGAGAGAATGATGTGATCCAATTCAAGAAGAATGAGGACGAACCATTTAGCCAAGAAGCAAGAAGATTAGTCAAAGATAGAGGCCAATGCGCATTGTTTATGTCCAATAAGGTCTATTGGGCCTATTGGGCTTTATTTAAATTATTTGCGTTCTTTTATGAAGTTTTTAGTTGTAAAAGGCCAAAAGCCCATTAGGGAAGTTTCCTATATGTTAGTATATTGGGCTAAGTCTTTATTTTCAGCAAATAAAAGTCATTTGTCTTATTAGAGAAAAGTTAGGCCCATTAGGAAATAAAGTGGAGAAAATTACTAAGTAATTTGTCCCACATTTCTTATCAGTATGTTAGTCTTTTATTTTGTAGCCTATATAAAGGCATTCTACTTGTAATTTTGAGAACAATAAATTATGAAAATCATTATCAATATATTGAGAGAAGTTTCTCTTGTTTAAGTCGATTTGGCTTAAAAATCACTTGCGAGTGAGTTTTCTCTTTGTCGTAGAGAAGACACTCTTTTAAGAGCGAATCAGCGTTTGTGAGCGAAACGTTGTGTGTTCTTAGCCTCAGTCCTAGGTCGGAGACGCTAGGTCTAGGTTTTCCATAGCTCGTTATTGATTCCTTAGCCATTTCCTGGGCACATATCGCTTCACCAAATCTGGATCCAAACCTTTTTGGGGGTTTGTGAGCTGGTTTATTAAGTGGTGCAGTGGAGTTCTTAACTGGTATAGATATTTCGTCAGCTGGTCTTTCAACATTAGATGAGTGATCATCTGCTTCTTGTTGATCAGTTGAGTGAATCTCCATACTAGTTTGTTCAGCTTTTATTTCATCCAGTTCTTTCATTAATCTTTTATTTTCCTTTCTCAGTTTCTCAGATTCATGTTCCATAATTTCATGATTTACTTGAATTTCTTCAAATTTACTCATGAGATTTTGAATTAGATTTGCAGAGTCTAAGGGGAGAATAGAAGATTGTGCAATGTCAGATGTGGATGCACTAGATGATGAATATGGGCTAGATGTTGTAGATGGGCTAGATGTTCTTCATTTTTTCCACTGCCTGATTCAGCTTTGAGTGCCTTCTTGCTCTTTCTCTTTTCATTTGTCTTGTATTTTTCTTGTCCTCATCTTTGTCTTTTTTTCTTCCGGGCAATCAGCCTTGACGTGACCTTTCTTCTTGCAGTTGAAGCATCTGTACTCATAACCCTTTTTCTTCATGTCTTTGCTTGAGCTTGACTTCTTGTTTGATGATGATCCTCCTTTAAATTGCTTCTTCTTGCTAAAGCTATCAAAATTTTTGATTAGTAAGGCTACCTGTTTTTTAGCTCATGTGTCTCTTTGCTGCTTGAGTCAGATGTTTTGCTTTGCTGGGGTGCAACCGGTGCACTGGCCTTGTGTGAATCAGCTTGTGCGCTTTCTTCACCGTTCAATTCAAATTCATGAGCCTTTAATTGAGACATCAGAGTTAAAGTGTCAGTGTTTGCAAGGTTTGTTGTTCCTCTAAGCACTAATGTGATAATCTTCCATCTTTCAGGTAAGCTTGTCAAGATTTCAAGCATACTTCTTCCTGAGGATATGTGTGTCCAAGTTGTTGTAATTCACTTATGATGCAAGAGAATCTGTTATCCATTTGATCAATGGATTCTCCAGTCTTCATTTTAAAGTTCTCAAATTTCTGTTTTGCATCAGGTAATTTATTCTCTTTAACTGCTTCTGATCCATTCATTGATCAATGTCAACTTGTCTCACATCTCCTTCAGTGTTTTGTAATCTTTGATCCTCATGAACATGTTGTTGTCCAGAGTCTTCAAAATCATATCTTTGCCACAAAATCTAGGTTTGCTCTTCTTCTGTCATCCTTGGTCCAATCCTTCTTGAGTTTGTCTATCACCTTTCCTTGATCTGCTGTTGTGGCTATCACAGTTGTGATTTTGATTGGGCTATCGTTGATTACATCCAGCATCTCCTCATGAGTTGCCGCAAGATGAGACAACATCCTTATTTTATATTCATCAAAATTATTGACATTAAATACAGGTACCTTTGACATAAAATTTGAGAAATCCATAAGTACTAATAAGAGATATATATATAGAAAGCACAAATTTAAAAATACTTTGAAAATATGTTGATCTCCTTGTTACCAGAAATTAAATCTGAACAGGTTCTGATACTAGGAACAATGCTCCGATACCAATTGTTGGTCCCAGAGAATGGTAAAACTGTAGTCAGAGGGGGGGTGAATGAATATAGTGGAGTTTCTAAAACCTTTCTTATATTTAAAAGCTTTTGGGCAGTGGATAAGTCCCTTCTTAAAATGTTGTTTCAAAGTAGATTATGCAATCACAGATATAGAGTATGCAATGAAATAAAGTGCTGTAAAGTAAATTGCTGAAAGTAAATAGACACAGAGGTTTATAGTGGTTCAGGGTGGTGTAATCCCTTAATCCACTCTTCTCCTGTGATGATTGAAGGAATTTCACAGATACAATAGCACGATTGTCCTTGGCTACACAAGCTTCACAATCTGTAAGACTATCACTCCCTGGCTTCAAAAGCTTCAGTGACTAAATCTCTATCACTGCTCATTGGGGAACAAATCTTTCAACAGCTATCAAAAAGGTTGCAACTCCTTCTCAGATTCCTCTGATTCAATTGCCTTAGTTGATGTGAATTGAATTCACAGATTTGTTGATCAATCTCAGAGCTTGATTTGGAATTGAAGTTCTGATTTCTGAGTTGTCTCTAGATATTTCCTTTAAGTACAAATAGAAGGCTTAGCACTTTGACTGAGTTTATGCTTGTATATTATCAGAATCAATCGTTGTTATCCTTGTATTTTTCTTTTCTGTCAATGCCTTCTATTTATAGCCTTGATAATCCTTGATTTGAATTTATGTCCGTTGGCTATTTAATGTGGGGGATAATCTTTGATTTAATTCTAGATTCCCCCTTTATATATTCTCCTTGATTCAAGTGATTAGATTTCTTCAAACGTCTATCGGACAATCCATCCTTGATTGATCCTCTATTGATCGTGCATTTAATGTTTGATCTTCATCACTTGAAATCTGAACCAGTAACGTTTACTTGGTTCCCCGAACGGTTAAGTGATTCTTCGATTTGGTTGTTTGGTTCTTCCTTCATCGCTTTCTGTCTTTACTCGGCCGATAGCCGATTGACTTTGTTGATTCACTGCTTTGTTATTTTCTTTGATTCCTTCAAGTACTTTGTGTACTTCACTCATCCTTGATTTGGGTGAGATCAGTGTACACCATATTTGACAATGTATTTCATCATTTGGATTATAACTTAGACTTATCCAAGGTCATCACAGACTTCCTTGGTTATAAGTCAGACCATAATGTCTTCATGCTTCTCTGCCGGTACTTGGCTAGTTTCACTCGCCGGATATCCGTTTTTCTTTGTCATCCTACCAACTAGTACAATACATGTCCGACTTAACTTATAAAACATGTCGGACTCTAAGTAATGACTTATATAGGGAATTCTAACTTATTTCGGGCTTGCTATAACGCTAGTATGGCCATCATCAAAACCTAATAAATTGTTCCTAACGATCTCGAGGTTCTAAAATAGGAGAATTCACTCGCGTGTTAGGAGCCAACCCGTGGACCATGGACCTATAACCGTAGCTACAATAAATTGAATAAAATTTTCATCGAACGAACATTTCTACTCAACTTATTAATTCCGGAATTACGCCACCATAAATCTAGAAGCGAACTCTATCAATTATAGATATTACTTGTAACGCCTCGCTCCCGGATACCGAGCCCTTATCCGGAAGAGAACGTTCGGCGCGTATAGCATTAAATAAATCTAATATTATACGCAAGCCTCTACATCGTCGTATCAAATAAAAGCAAACGGAAGCTAAAAAGACTCGGGTAAAACATAAATGCTACTAAGAATAGAAATTAACCATACTAAAGATGGATAGTTAAATTACAACGACGAAAAACCCAAAGACTTATACAATACGAGGTCTTAAAAGTAGAAATACTATAAGTCTAAGAAAATAAATACAACTAGTCTAGTACAACCTTTACAAAGAAAAGGAACTAGAAACTTCGTCAAGACTTCAAAGCCTTCAAAAGCCGTCATCTACACGATCAATCTGTTCGTCTTCTCACCCCACAATGCATACAAAAGAAAATGCAAAGGAGGTAAGTACAAAGTACTTAGTAAAAGTGAGAAGCTAATGAATAACTAAGTTATACAACGAAAGGTTATTATTATGATTATTAAATTATCTTTATGAGACCGACTCAATCTAGGGTTCAATCCATGCCCATCGACATGTCATGACTAAACGTTTCTAGCTTAGCTTATCTTGGTTACGTCATCACTCAAGGACACTACGCATGGCGTTCATCAGACTGAAGATATACTTGCTAACTAACGGTGATTAGCACCGATTAGCTCCGGGGTCTCCCCGGTATGCATATACGTCCGATGAATTTCCTCCACTACCCTTCAGCCGTTTAAGGCCAGTAGCGTTGTTCACCTTTTATGAACGTATCACATCGCCGATATGAAAGAGTGCCTAACCGAGAATAAATGACGTTTTAGCTTTTATCTACACATATGTATTTATTATTGTGAATTAACTAGCCACCTAAGTGTTTTCAGGTAAGCTCCCTCACATACACTACTCTCTTTCCTAGACCACTAGACACGGACAAGTCCTAGCAAATACACAGACATTGATGAACTCTAGTTCATCAAAGCACAAGCCTTTTCATGCTCTTCCGACGGATCCGAACTTCAACTCCCTTTAAGAGTACATTCGGTGTTTTAAGCGAACGAATCGAAATTCAATCGAAGCTTGTTCATATTTAATTAATGTTATTGAATCAAAAAAGTAGAAATTTAAAACTCAACACAAATATACCAAAACATATCGCATCTTATTAATTACAACTTAGCATGAATTCTATCACCAAATAACACCAAGACTCACCAAAACTCAACCTAACGTTATAAAATTATAATTACTCATTAGGAAGAGCCTCTTACCTTAATTTCCAGAAACACCGAAAGAAAAACGTCAAGCAACTGCAACAACTGTTGATCCTCAACCCCAAAACCTATTTGATCAACGAGAAACCCTAAAATCCTATTTCTTTGCAGAAAACCGAAACTGAAAAAGTCCATAAACTGCAGATTACCTCGATTAACTGCTGCATAACTATTTATAGCCTTGATAATCCTTGATTTGAATTTATGTCCGTTGGCTATTTAATGTGGGGGATAATCTTTGATTTAATTCTAGATTCCCCCTTTATATATTCTCCTTGATTCAAGTGATTAGATTTCTTCAAACGTCTATCGGACAATCCATCCTTGATTGATCCTCTATTGATCGTGCATTTAATGTTTGATCTTCATCACTTGAAATCTGAACCAGTAACGTTTACTTGGTTCCCTGAACGGTTAAGTGATTCTTCTGATTTGGCTGTTTGGTTCTTCCTTCACTGCTCTGTCTTTACTCAGCCGATAGCCAGTTGACTTTGTTGATTCACTGCTTTGTTATTTTCTTTGATTCCTTCAAGTACTTTGTGTACTTCACTCATCCTTGATTTGGGTGAGATCAGTGTACACCATATTTGACAATGTATTTCATCATTTGGATTATAACTTAGACTTATCCAAGGTCATCACAGACTTCCTTGGTTATAAGTCAGACCATAATGTCTTCATGCTTCTCTGCCGGTACTTGGCTAGTTTCACTCTGCCGGATATCTGTTTTTCTTTGTCATCCTACCAACTAGTACAATACATGTCTGACTTAACTTATAAAACATGTCAGACTCTAAGTAATGACTTATATAGGGAATTCTAACTTATTTCAGGCTTGCTATAACAGCTAGTATGGCCATCATCAAAACCTAATAAATTGTTCCTAACGATCTCGAGGTTCTAAAATAGGAGAATTCACTCGCGTGTTAGGAGCCAACCCGTGGACCATGGACCTATAACCAGTAGCTACAATAAATTGAATAAAATTTTCATCGAACAGAACATTTCTACTCAACTTATTAATTCCGGAATTACGCCACCATAAATCTAGAACTGAACTCTATCAATTATAGATATTACTGTAACGCCTCGCTCCCAGATACCGAGCCCTTATCCGGAAGAGAACGTTCGGCGCGTATAGCATTAAATAAATCTAATATTATACGCAAGCCTCTACATCGTCGTATCAAATAAAAGCAAACGGAAGCTAAAAAGACTCGGGTAAAACATAAATGCTACTAAGAATAGAAATTAACCATACTAAAGATGGATAGTTAAATTACAACGACGAAAAACCCAAAGACTTATACAATACGAGGTCTTAAAAGTAGAAATACTATAAGTCTAAGAAAATAAATACAACTAGTCTAGTACAACCTTTACAAAGAAAAGGAACTAGAAACTTCGTCAAGACTTCAAAGCCTTCAAAAGCCGTCATCTACCTGATCAATCTGTTCGTCTTCTCACCCCACAATGCATACAAAAGAAAATGCAAAGGAGGTAAGTACAAAGTACTTAGTAAAAGTGAGAAGCTAATGAATAACTAAGTTATACAACGAAAGGTTATTATTATGATTATTAAATTATCTTTATGAGACCGACTCAATCTAGGGTTCAATCCATGCCCATCGACATGTCATGACTAAACGTTTCTAGCTTAGCTTATCTTGGTTACGTCATCACTCAAGGACACTACGCATGGCGTTCATCGACTGAAGATATACTTGCTAACTAACGGTGATTAGCACCGATTAGCTCCGGGGTCTCCCCGGTATGCATATACGTCCGATGAATTTCCTCCACTACCCTTCGACCGTTTAAGGCCGTAGCGTTGTTCACCTTTTATGAACGTATCACATCGCCGATATGAAAGAGTGCCTAACCGAGAATAAATGACGTTTTAGCTTTTATCTACACATATGTATTTATTATTGTGAATTAACTAGCCACCTAAGTGTTTTCAGGTAAGCTCCCTCACATACACTACTCTCTTTCCTAGACCACTAGACACGGACAAGTCCTAGCAAATACACGAGACATTGATGAACTCTAGTTCATCAAAGCACAAGCCTTTTCATGCTCTTCCGACGGATCCGAACTTCAACTCCCTTTAAGAGTACATTCGGTGTTTTAAGCGAACGAATCGAAATTCAATCGAAGCTTGTTCATATTTAATTAATGTTATTGAATCAAAAAAGTAGAAATTTAAAACTCAACACAAATATACCAAAACATATCGCATCTTATTAATTACAACTTAGCATGAATTCTATCACCAAATAACACCAAGACTCACCAAAACTCAACCTAACGTTATAAAATTATAATTACTCATTAGGAAGAGCCTCTTACCTTAATTTCCAGAAACACCGAAAGAAAAACGTCAAGCAAGCGCAACAAGCGTTGATCCTCAACCCCAAAACCTATTTGATCAACGAGAAACCCTAAAATCCTATTTCTTTGCAGAAAACCGAAACTGAAAAAGTCCATAAACTGCAGATTACCTCGATTAACTGCTGCATAACTATTTTTAGAATGATCTACGCTCCAAGACGATCGTTTCGACTACTCATGGCTGAAAAACAGAGTTACGGATTGAAAGATACGAATTTTTCAAGAATTGAACTCTACGAATACCGAAAACTAGGGCTAAACTGAAAACTTACGAAATTAAGAGATGTTATTTTCCAAAGTTGCGTCTCCTCGCGCTGATCACTTTTATCTCCTGCGGCATATTGAACAGATGAACGGATTGATCACACGGTTCTCCATTTTATTTCGCGTCTTTCTTCTGCGTCTTTCTTCTTCTTGATGCCGCTGTTGCTTTTTTTTTTTTTTTTCAGAACTTGCGTGACTTGATGTTATGAGGGAATTAAGGAAATTATTTCCTTAAATACTAATTATTAAAAATCCTTTTAATAATTAATATATTTATTCCCTATAAACTATTTTCCAAAATTCTTAATTAAATCCTTCTTAATTAAATAAATAGGATAAATAATAATTAGGTCGTAGTGGGTATGCCCAATTACTATTTTACCCTTTCTGAAAAGTCGGGATGTTACATTCCTTCCCCCTTAAGAGGAGTTTCGTCCTCGAAACTCGAATGTAACCGAGAGGTACTTGAACTCTGGACTTTGCGAAGCGTTTCGTCTCCTAACTCGTATAGTCTTCTTCATCTTCCATCTTCTCAACTCTTCCACCTGTCTTGAGCTATCTCGAGGTGGCGAAGATCTACTTCAATCTCCTCGTTGACTTGCTGTATCAAATCTGGTCTCGTATTATGTTGTCGCTCCACTTCATCCCAGAAACTCGTGTTCTTCTATCTCTATCTTCATGAAAGATCATCAGCAGTACTGTTCCAACTCTTGTACTTGTTGGTCGCTCCGAGATGAACTGCAATTGCCATCTCGAGGTTTTCATTCTTCACTGTCCTTCCCAATCTTCCGCATTCGGAACCCAAAGCTGATTCCGATGCCGACGGTTTCTATCTTCATCTAACTCGTGACCAATGGCTGGTTGGGTTCCAGCCACTCACTTGTAACCGGAGACAACTGGATCTTCATATTGTTCCTTCACGAACTCATCAACTGCCTCGAATCTTACAATCATCGGTTCAACACTCTTTGCTTGCTCCTGCTGCCCTATACCCGGAAGGCTGAATCTTCCCGGCCGAAACCACACTTCTGGCACACTTGACTTCTTTTGATCTCAACTTCAGTCATGGAACCACAAGCTTGCTGAAGAACTCCAAGGATCCTAGCTGAAGGACTTCTGAGACTCCATGTGGGTGGAGAACATGCATTGCCATACTTTCTCTCTGATAGTCTGATCCAATTCTTATGCCAAAAATAGTTAGCTTGGAGAATAAATAAAATTGAAAAGTGACAAGTTGGGTACCAGGGTGGCATGTCAACTAGGTAAGCTAAGGAAATATACAATGCACTTGAAATAAGAAAGGTTGCTTGGGTTACAAGCAAAACAAGATGATCTTGTGTTGGAGAAAAGTTGAAGATGGTTCCAGAATGAAGAATGAGGCACTGTATCATAATACAAAAGATAGCCACCATAAGGAAAACAAAAGAACACCTTGCAGATGAAGTTCTTTTGAGAGAGTGAAATTCTACAAGATACGGTGGTCTACAAAGACTTCAGAGGCAACTTGAAAGGATGTAATAAGCTTTCATATAAGCCTTGAGAAAGTGGAGACGTTAAAGGTAACATCACACAACAGAAATCAAGGTAAAGGTGCAAGGTCGAGCACCGGAAAGAATAAAAAGATAGAAATCAAAAGAGAACAAGAATCTCAACATGAAGGAGCCATGGAGACAAAACGAGTACACCAAAAGATCTAAGAATGAAATTAAACACTTGTCAGGAAGTGTCCGAGTTTGCAATAGTCAAAGAGAGGTTATCTCAAGATTTAATAGAAATAGAAATTTCCTCAAGGAATTGTAAGGGAATATCAAAAGTTGTATACGGCGGTTCATGGCTCTAAATGGCCTGAAAGAGAGTTAAAACTGAAGGGTACAAGGTACATTAATCTGAATTTGAAATCAGAAGTTTAGAAATTCAAAAGTTGATTGGCTAAATAGGTTCAGAAGGCATCTTGGCAAAGACTACCTTTCGCTTGAAACTGGTTTAGCATAATTTGCTAGAAGGTTAAAGATAGGTAACTGAAGATGGATGTCAAGGTAGGATTAAAGATCCAACTGGTAAGAAGATGAGATGCATACCTTGAAAGAACAAGTAGCATTAGATGGAAAGATTACAAAATCAACACTACCCTTATGAGGGAAGCTGAAAATAAACACAAGTAAAAAGAATGTTCTGACATTAAAAGGTTCAGTCAAATTTGTACTTGAAAAGAAGAATGGGGGTGCAACAATGCAGAGTTAGAGGGAACTTGTTCCTTGATTTGACAAGTAAGGAAGCATGGATTTGTTCAAAAGAAAGGCCTATGGAGATATGTTTCTTAAGTAATTCATGACAACATGTGAAAAGGATTTGTTGAGCTTAAAGATCTCAAATGAGGGATTATATGAGAAATAAAGTACCAGATAAGTTATAATTACAAAAGGGTATGAAAAGGGTCTGAACATCAAACATGGCATGCTGGAGGATAGCATCTTGGTTCTTGTTTACAACTGCAAAAGAACTATAATGTTAGCTTTACAAGCATCCTACTAAAAGGTTTAACTCTGAAGGAGATCAAACTTCGGGGAACTCCTAAACATAACAGTCGTAACTTACTATCCTCTTAGCCCAAACCCCAAGTCAAAGAGGTGAAAATTCCTTTTAGGTTGCTGTGTATGAAATTTACTCCGGATCTGACATTATCAATTTGTAGAGAACAAATGAAGAGGAATCTGAGCACGATCCAAAGAGAAAAGATTTAGATACTGGAGTTTCCTATGTGACATAAAAATATTAGAATTTTTGGATGAGAGGGAATTGGTCAAAAACAATTATTTCTGACGATTGCACAAGCTGTCAGAATTTCCAGATTCATAAACACTGAGTTGAATTGCAAATCGAGATCAAACGAAAACGAATCTGAGCTTAATTTCAAAAGAAAAATTGTAGATAAAAGTTGTTTCTGCAACATATCAAAAATTCAGATCAATTGAAGGTGTTTAACCTGTTCAAAACGGAAGAAGAAGTGAAAGTGCTGCTGCAGATTTTCTGGACAGAGTGTCCGGCATAAACATGAATTTTCTGAACAATCCATAATGATTATCGAGTTGATGTAAAAAGAGAAATTGTACATAAGACAGTAATCTACTTTTCTGAAAATTTTCAGAATTTTTGGAACACGGTAAGTTGTTTAACCTGAAGGGAAAACACGGAAACAAAAGCATTCACTCATGTTGGGTAAAGCCAAACACGAGGATGATGAAAAGTATGTGCCAAAGTAAGAGACCTTTAACACTATTAGTTGAAACGACTGAGGAGTACTTGGAAAGAATAGAATTACACATGGAGTTAGTGTAGAACCATCTCAAGCAAAGAAAAGGTCAAAGAATTTTGGTAAACATAAACCAAGCTATAGCAAAAAGAGAAAACGGAGGATTTGTAGAGTCGAGTCTTTAAACAAAAATTTGTATGTACTAAAACATCTTGTATGAGATGCATTAAGGGTAATCACTAGGATGCAAAAGTGTGTTGCCCCAAAATAGCTAAACAAGATATAGTTGGAAGGATATGCAATTGTCAGTTCAAATAGTTCGAAGGATGAGAAACTTATTTTTCTTAAATCAAGCATTTGACACGATGAAAACATCTTTAAAAAAAATAAGGCACATCAAATGAATGTACACACTTGGAAAACAAAACTGCGCAATAAGGGACTCTTACCGAGTTTCACAAGTTTCAAATGGAGGATTTAACCAGAGCATGAGTTACAATTAGTATGGATAAGAAACATTGAAATCGGGAAAACCAAGTAGGAAACTAGATGATTATAAAAGAGGATCTTATTGATGAAGACATAAGATTGGAAAATCACCACGCAATCGTTTCTTGCCATCGAGGAGCACTATTACGACAACACCTAGTCTCTACCCACCAAACTTCTTATCCTGGGTAACAACTAGCTTAAGAATCAGATAAATCAAAGTATTCTCATCTCCCATAACCTACTACACTATAACTTACAGGGTGAAAGAAAGACATCTATCCTTCCTTGACCAGAGGACTTAAATGGTTTTGAGAAATTCGGGTGCATACATAAGCCACGAAATAATTAATTTGCACAAAACAAACCGAACTGGTTTTGAACATAAGGCAAAGAGAAAATCTGTGAGTATATAAGTTTTACATATGATGCTCAAAAATCAAAATTTTTGGGAAGCCATAAGTCGGTCAAAATAATTCTTTTCATCTACTGCTATAAGCTGTCAAAAAATTTCAGGATTTCATCAACTGTCGTGTGTTGCAGATTGTGCTAAGACCAAAACGAATTTGCACTTGGTTCCAAAACAAAAATTATAGTTCAGGATGTTTTCTACAACATATCAAAAATTCAAGTCATTTAGAGGTGTTTAGCTTATTCAAAACAGAATGATAAGTAAGAGTACCGCTGCAGAATTTTCTGAACAAAGTACCCCTCCTTCTTAAACAATTTGTGAACAATCCATATTGAAAACTAAATTGATGTAAAGAGAGAAATTGTAGATAAGACAACATTCTAAGTGGCTGAAAATTTACAGAATTCTTGGAACAAAAAAAATGATATAACATAACATGTAGAAACGTGAACAAAATCGTTTACTCATTTTGCATAACACCAAGATACAAGGAAGTGATTTGAACCAAATGTAGCATTACGAAAGCATTAAAACCTCAAAAAGAAAGAAAAAATAGAGAAAGATTCGAAGATTCCAAAAGGAAAGAGGGATCCTAGTAAGGGTTCTCGAAAGGAACAAAACTTAAGAGGATCACATAAGAGATATGAGCTTAAAACTCAACCTTCACCTAATGAGACTTTTCACTTGGTCCTAGTGCAACTTAACCACATTCTAAGGATTCCTAATCCTACGAGAATTTACCACCAAGATCAAGAGATATCAGAAGGTTCTAAAATGTCTAAAGAAATCTTATCTTAGAGGGAAGAGAAGCCTAGGATAGAAAGACGCTTCTCTCTGATACCAACTGTAACGCCTCGCTCCCAGATACCGAGCCCTTATCCGGAAGAGAACGTTCGGCGCGTATAGCATTAAATAAATCTAATATTATACGCAAGCCTCTACATCGTCGTATCAAATAAAAGCAAACGGAAGCTAAAAAGACTCGGGTAAAACATAAATGCTACTAAGAATAGAAATTAACCATACTAAAGATGGATAGTTAAATTACAACGACGAAAAACCCAAAGACTTATACAATACGAGGTCTTAAAAGTAGAAATACTATAAGTCTAAGAAAATAAATACAACTAGTCTAGTACAACCTTTACAAAGAAAAGGAACTAGAAACTTCGTCAAGACTTCAAAGCCTTCAAAAGCCGTCATCTACACGATCAATCTGTTCGTCTTCTCACCCCACAATGCATACAAAAGAAAATGCAAAGGAGGTAAGTACAAAGTACTTAGTAAAAGTGAGAAGCTAATGAATAACTAAGTTATACAACGAAAGGTTATTATTATGATTATTAAATTATCTTTATGAGACCGACTCAATCTAGGGTTCAATCCATGCCCATCGACATGTCATGACTAAACGTTTCTAGCTTAGCTTATCTTGGTTACGTCATCACTCAAGGACACTACGCATGGCGTTCATCGACTGAAGATATACTTGCTAACTAACGGTGATTAGCACCGATTAGCTCCGGGGTCTCCCCGGTATGCATATACGTCCGATGAATTTCCTCCACTACCCTTCAGCCGTTTAAGGCCAGTAGCGTTGTTCACCTTTTATGAACGTATCACATCGCCGATATGAAAGAGTGCCTAACCGAGAATAAATGACGTTTTAGCTTTTATCTACACATATGCATTTATTATTGTGAATTAACTAGCCACCTAAGTGTTTTCAGGTAAGCTCCCTCACATACACTACTCTCTTTCCTAGACCACTAGACACGGACAAGTCCTAGCAAATACACAGACATTGATGAACTCTAGTTCATCAAAGCACAAGCCTTTTCATGCTCTTCCGACGGATCCGAACTTCAACTCCCTTTAAGAGTACATTCGGTGTTTTAACTGAACGAATTAGAAATTCAATCGAAGCTTGTTCATATTTAATTAATGTTATTGAATCAAAAAAGTAGAAATTTAAAACTCAACACAAATATACCAAAACATATCGCATCTTATTAATTACAACTTAGCATGAATTCTATCACCAAATAACACCAAGACTCACCAAAACTCAACCTAACGTTATAAAATTATAATTACTCATTAGGAAGAGCCTCTTACCTTAATTTCCAGAAACACCGAAAGAAAAACGTCAAGCAACTGCAACAACTATTGATCCTCAACCCCAAAACCTATTTGATCAACGAGAAACCCTAAAATCCTATTTCTTTGCAGAAAACCGAAACTGAAAAAGTCCATAAACTGCAGATTACCTCGATTAACTGCTGCATAACTATTTTTAGAATGATCTACGCTCCAAGACGATCGTTTCGACTACTCATGGCTGAAAAACAGAGTTACGGATTGAAAGATACGAATTTTTCAAGAATTGAACTCTACGAATACCGAAAACTAGGGCTAAACTGAAAACTTACGAAATTAAGAGATGTTATTTTCCAAAGTTGCGTCTCCTCGCGCTGATCACTTTTATCTCCTGCGGCATATTGAACAGATGAACGGATTGATCACACGGTTCTCCATTTTATTTCGCTTTCTTCTGCGTCTTTCTTCTTCTTGATGCCGCTGTTGCTCCTTTTTTTTTTTCAGAACTTGCGTGACTTGATGTTATGAGGGAATTAAGGAAATTATTTCCTTAAATACTAATTATTAAAAATCCTTTTAATAATTAATATATTTATTCCCTATAAACTATTTTCCAAAATTCTTAATTAAATCCTTCTTAATTAAATAAATAGGATAAATAATAATTAGGTCGTAGTGGGTATGCCCAATTACTATTTTACCCTTTCTGAAAAGTCGGGATGTTACAATTACTTATTCTCAGAAAGTAGAGTCAATAAGTGTCCATTGATATAATCATTACATACAGACTAACCCTCCATAGACTATCCGTAACGAAGCGGGAATATTTCCGTAAACCTTCTTCATTCATTACGTCTTATCCTTATTTACCATTAACCCACTAGTGATCAATTATCATAACCAATACGAACTCGGCCGATCGATCAGTTTCTAAGATCAACAAATAGGAGGATTGTCTTTCTACTTCCCACAGGAAGGAATAGATTCCAAATCTGTGAGACACACACTTCTCACTCATTCCAGAATAGTGCCAGCGTGAAAGTGAATCGGACCGCGCCTCTTAGAGATCCTTAACGAACACATCAAACTCTATCTTGAAACAAGTAGGAGTATGCAATCACTTCAAGATTAAGGTTAATACATTTATGATCATCTTGTGATTTAATAAGATTTCTCAATCATGGAATTATATGCAAAATACAGATTAAATCGGTCCAGTCCTATATTACTATATCATATATTAATTCCCCACTTAGATAACCGATATCGACGGTCTAGAAAAGACAGTCACACCATAAAGTGTTCTGGGTGCATTAATGGTGGTTTAATCCATAGACCCCATACTTTGATTAAGTTCACCACGGACTAATAATTTAAGAGTATCACCATAAACTTAATCCTCGCGTGTGACACACACAAAGTTATATGGCTACATATGATACGACTTAGGGTTTTCAGTAGTGTATTACTTATAAGCACGAAGCAACTAATAAGATGATAATAAATCTGTCAATTATTAGTTATAAAAACAATTACATTAATTGTCTTTCGGGTGCTACTTCCAACAGGCGTATCATCATCGATGACTTCATGTTTCTGAAAAGACCGGTCAGGTCATTTAGCAGACTATAACTACCACAATAATGCCTCTATGATTTCCACTCTATTATGGCATGAACCGTAAACCGTCCCAGGGTTTCAGTCATTTCCCCATTCATATGCTCCAAGGCATCTTTTCCGGAATGAGGATTATATAAAAATGATTCGCTCCTAACAAATTAAGAACTTTATTAATAGCTTTATCCCAAATCCTCTGGGTACATAGATATTCAATCACATTGACTCAGCTATAATTCATCACAAAATCCACCAGTCAAGTAAGTGGATTATCCTTAGGATTCTTAATTACCCGCCTAATGATCCAATTTCATCATTAACGATTTCAGAAATCGTCTGACGCTATTGTGAATTTCAAGATAAACATAAAAGGGTAAGCATTTGAATATATATAAAATAAAACAATAGCAATTTGAAGAAAAACAAAATTCCACTTTGGAACTCAATACTTAATGATGTAGTTGTCGATACTGTGTTCCTTCATTCTTTATGTGTCCTCCACTTCCATAACATAAATTGGGTCATCAATAAGTGTAAAAAACTTTGTGTGCTTTCACTATTCATTAAGAAGAATCGTTCTTTTTTACAAGAACTCAAAAGAGTAAGTATGAATTATTTAAGGGATTTTGACACTTTTGGTCCATCGTGTTTTAGCTTCGTTTCAAAAAGTAACCTTATGTTTCTGAATGACACTTTTGGTCCCCCTACGTTTGTATTTTGCTTCAATTTTAGGACAATCACCTAATTAACCATCTAAGTTAACATCTACTAAACGTTTGATCCAACATTTAGTCGATGTTAACTTAGACGGCTAATTAGGTAATTGACCTAAGATTGAAACAAACTACAAATATAAGGGACAAAAATTGTCAGAAACATAAGGTGTCCTAAAATTGGAACAAAATACAAACATAAGTGACCAAAAGTGTCATTCAGAAATATAAGGGTTATTTTGAAACAAACATGAGGGACCAAAAGTGTCAAAATTCCAATAATTTAATGATAATAAAAGGAATATAATATTTACGTACCAGATTGTAGAACTTGTTTGAATACTATGCTTTTGTACATCTGTGGATGTTGTCTAGTTGATTTTTGGGTTTGATCAACACCTTAACTTGTTGATATTGAAGTTCCCCTTGAAAGTGCAACATATAGTTGTCCATGAGAGAACACTGATCGAGGCAATTATACTCCTACAAATGGTTTTGTTTATCTTTGCTTTATTGATTGTTATTCCAAAGCAAATACGTATATGATATTGCTTTCTTGTAAATTGAAACGGGTATCCTTCATTTTTTGTCGGTGAAAATGGAATATGTGGGATTAAAACCCGCTTTCCATAATGTTTCCCAACTGTGTTTTTAGCATAAATCATGTTTCCTTTGAACCATTTACATATCATCCATGTATCATTGCATAATCCTTCTGCTAGTTCTAAGTTCCTTAACAACAATATCGGTGAATACCCTTTCAACACTAATCTGTGATGAGGCAATTCATTCGGTGTCAACGTGTTGAGAAATTCTTCTTGATAATAATCATTAGTATAATCAATAGCCTTATCAAAGATGTTGAAACAATATCCTTCCACTGGAAAGGTTGATATCGATTTTTCATTCAACTTATCAACATATTGAAAAGTCGTGACCATTATTTCTCTGCTTATAATGTATTCTGCTGAGAATACGTTATCCTCTATAAATGGAAACATAGAACTGATTAAATGATTTTCGGAAACCTCGTCATCGTTTTCATCATATACAATGATCATTTCTTCTGGTAACTCAATGTCTCCTTTAGTGTTTATTGGTTCTTCTCCACAACCCACCCTTAATAAATATTGACTGAAATGTAGATATACTCTTGCTCTCATATTTTTAGAAATATATAATTTTTCCATCATTGAACACAAATATGACTTCACCAAGCTTGCCGTTATTGTTTGTAGTATCGTTCATTTGGAACATGAATCACTTGTCTAAAATCACCTCCATCATTGCAAACAATCATTTTAATGCGTTTGAATGACTGTAGCTTCATTTATGCATTTTGAGATGCTCTGGTCGGATTCTAATAAAGCTCTTTTCTCTGCAGCTTCTTTGAAAATGGTGAAATAACATAATAGACTTGACTCATATGAATGTTTATGCAATTGATGTTAATAAAGGCGATGAGGTTATTGCATTTGACATGTTTGTTTCATTATTATATTTTTTGTTTTTCTTATTATTATTGTTGTTTCTTTCTTTTTCTGATCAAGTCGTTGACTGCTGTGTAATGACACCATCAATTATTACTTGTGTTGATCTCTCATTTAAATGGGGTGATGAGATTGTTATATATTATACTTTGTGTTACATGTATATATTTTTATATAAGAACTAAATAGGTTTAGCCATATTTTAAAGAAATCTTCAGATGCCATTGCGATTTAGAGCATGTACCAATTCAACTTTTATTTTTCATCTAGTTTCTACGGACACTTCTAATCTTATTGCATTGTTCATTGTTGGTCAGTTGGGAATATTTTCTTCTTCTAACTTCTAGTCTGCGCACATCCTCTTCTTTACCTTCACAAAAAAACGTTCACAGTATACCGATGAATGCGTTAATAATGAAGATGATAACAAAAAAATAATAACACACTTTTCATACCGCTTGTGTGTGATGCAAATTTCATATTGTGCTTAACTATATTGTAAATTTTACAAAATAAATAAATATATACATCACAGATATTGTGTTACCATTACTTTGGTGGATGATGTCTCTTTCACCATATTGTTCTTATGTTTCCGAATTTTCAATAGCTATTTTTGAAAGTGTTAAGTGTGTATCTGTTTAGTGTGAAGTATATATTTGTTTGGTTTAAGCTCACGTACGATGATAATTATTTTCAGTTTTTAATTGATTTTTGTAGTAATAATTATTTTGGAGTTTTAATTGATTTTTGTATTAATTATTATTTTTCAGTTTTTAATAAATGATAATAGCATTAAGTTATTAATTAGTGAATCAAAGTACTTAGCGACAAATGTGTTGTTGCAAAAAAAAAAGGCAATTGTTTTTATATTTTATCATCTTTCTATTTTTAATCAACTAATTATAAATATTCAATCAGTAATCAATCAACGATCTTGATGATTTTTTTTTATATATTGTTTTCATTTTGAACTTATTCAAGGATTTTGTTTTTATATTTTTTTGTTTTTATATTCTTAATTTCGTTTTTCTATCATCTTTCTATTTTTAATCAATTAATAATAATTATTCAATCAATAATCAATCAAGGATCTTGATGATTTATTTATATTTTTTTTATTTTTAACTAATTCAAGGTTTTTTTTTAAATTTTTTCTTTTTATATTTGTAATTTTTTTTTTCTATTTTAAGTAATTAGTGATGATTAATTAATGAATAATCAATCAATGATTTTCATTATTTATGTTTTTATATTTTTTATTTCGATTTTCTACTTGTAATTAATTGATTTTGTACGTTTTTATTTTTATATTTTTCTTTGAAACAAATTGATTAATTATTAAAATTAGGGAGAAATATATTTTTGGAGAGAAACACTTTTTGGGGGAAGCACTCACACATTTAATATAGTAGAGATATAAACGGTGAACCAATTTTGTATTCATTTAAATAGAAATTGTATTCATTTTTTTCTTTCCTAATTACTGATTACAATTGAAAGGAAAAATGCTACTCCCTCCGTTCCATAATAACTGAGGCAGTTGTCAAAATATTTCATTCCATTTTAGTTGAGGAAGTACTGTTTTCAAAGCAATATTTATTGTGTTTTTACTTGATTTACCCTTATTTATTACAGTAGTAGATATAAAAAAGAATGTCACATTAATTATATCCAATGATATTTTAGTGATTTTATTGTAAAAGTTAATACATTAACTCACATTCTTAATATGCGTGATTTTGGCATCTACCTCATATAAATTGGAACGGATGGTGTACAACTATTTACAACCCCACAAGAGTGGAGTAACACACCACATATTGTCGGTATAACTATCCTAAGAAATAACTTGGCTGAATGACTCTCAAATTATTATTGTAATATCCCGACTTTTCGAAAAATGACGGACGTGTCTTTTTACAAAAAAATGGAATATTATGATTTACGAATTAAAGTATTTTATGTGTATATATATATTTTGGATATATATATATATATATATATATATATATATATATATATATATATATATATATATATATATATATATATATATATATGTTTAAGGGTAATTAAAATGATATAATTAAAAGATTTAGTTATTTAATTAATTGAATTAATTAAATGGATATTTAATTAAAATAAATCTCATTAGTTCCCATAATCAAAAAGAAATCAGAAATTTCTTCCTACGTTGTGAGAGGCGGAGCTGAGAGCAAGAATTAGGGCTGAAAGATTTTCTTTCGGTTTCTAAGGCGGATCTTAACAGTTTTCATATCAGAGTAGAGCGGTGGAATCATCGTGAAGAGGGCGTCGTTTCAACTCCAGAAAGTTGGGACTTTGTTAAGGTATGAAATTTGAGCCCTAGTTATGTTCGTGACTGAGTTTGATGGATTCAAACTCATCGATTCATAGTTTTGTATGTTTAGAAGCATGCGATCGAATCTAACCTAAGTTTGGATTGATCACATAGGTTTTCTGTGAAGGAAGGATCATTTTTCTACAGTTTTTCTGAGAATTGGACTTGGATTAGATTGCTAAAAGGTAAGAGGGTCTTCCTACAAGTTAATTACGATTTATTAGGTACCAAGACTCAACTTCTGTGCTTATGAAACAAGAACCAGAAAAGAGAAAACTTTGTGTGTAGTGAAATGTGGGAATGCTCAAGAAGGTTATTCTGAGCTGTTGTAATCCTAGTTAATGTGACTGGCTATTTATAGCCTTAGAGATATGAGAAACCTCAAGGCTTGCAGTATGAACAAGATCAAATGAAATCTCTTGGAATCCGATGCAATAAAGAGAGTGATTTTCCAGCCATGGTAACCATATTTTAGGTTGTTGGTCAATGAGCTGAGCTCACTCCTTTATGGGGCCGTCAGGCAAAAAGGAATGAGTGAAGGTTAGTCAATGAACCACAGTATGATTTGGTTAACCACGCAATCACTTGTAAAACGAACCGATTTCATTTGATAGAGTTCAAAATAGACCAGTTGAAAGGCACCCAAACCTTGGTTCAATGTTGAATATACAACTTACCATTCATTGAACCAAGGTTCAACTCAGAATTAAACCAAAGTGAACTATGATGCCAATTGACTTTGGTTTAACTGAGTTTTAGCCATCATTGGGTCACTACCCTCAGCTTTGACTCGACCTTTGACTTCCTAGGGTGATAACCCTCAGTCAATAACCTATCCATACACACCAAGAGGGTCAAGCCATTATACCTGAGCAAACCGGATTGAGATTCACCGGTTTGTTGAGACCGACTCATTGAAAAGAGTACCACTAGGCACTGAACCAGCACCACTTCAATATTCAATGAACCAGGACTGAATTTGGTGCTAAATTCAGTCTTAGCTTTCCCGAACGGTCCATACCCTAAATCAGACACAAAATTGGCACAAAATCAGGCAGATATACAAATTCAAATTAGTAATAATATAAGATATACGATATAATCAAGGAAAGGATTCACCTTGTATGAAACGTTGACTGTACATCCCAGAATCAGTGCTTTAAAGTTCGAATCATCATCGAAATGGTGAAAAGTTCGGACCTTTCACGCTGAGCCTTCAATCGACACAAAAGGAAAGAAAATTAGGGCCAGTAATATGCTCGAATCAATAATAATAAATGATAAAATGATACAAACATGAAAGAATTCACCTTTTCAAAATCTTGATTGTGAAATCCTCCAAAATCATCTTGATTGCGAAATCCTCCAAAATCTGAAATTGAGTTGTTCGAATCAGCCTTCGTGATAAACAACATTGCAGTGACTCGAATCAACCTCAAACCGTGCATTAATGACTTCGAAACCTTCCTTAAACGTTTTACACAATGTTGTTGTTCGAAATACGATTCACATTTTATACAACGTGGTTGTTCGAAATACGATTCAAGCATCAGTTCTTACCATATTCGATTAGGCACGTGAAAGAAAAGGAGGAGATACAGAGAAACCAATCACAGAAAATCTGAGAGATTGAAGTTCAGTTAATGAAGCATTTCAAGTGCAGAGGGAAAAGGCAGCTGGTATGGCCAAAGCTCTTTTTGGTATAGCCAACGCAACACCTTACCATTTTGCTTGATATGACAAAAATGTCCCTGTATTTACTTACAATATACAGTGCTTCTTTTCTTTTTCCTTGTCGGAGGGAATTTCCGGCGGAGTTGCCGACCGGCAACATCCCTGACTTCTTCCTAAAACTCTTTCTTCTCATCCCCACACCATTGTCTCCTTCCCGTTTTCTTGTTCTCAACCTAAAATTACCGACTTTAATCCATCTTATTTTCTCAACTTAAATTATTCTCTTTCCTCATACCCGTTACTCCATTCATGGCAGAAAAATGAAACAAATCCATTATTTCCCTACCCAGTACCCAAGAAAGCCTTCTTCTACCTCTCCTCTCAAGAAATCATCATGTAAATGTTGGTATTTAATTGAACTTTCTCAATTTGATCTACCTGAAGTCTATTCAAACTTTAAAGAATTTCTTTTTCCTTTTAATTAAGGGTTACCATACCAAAATTTTATTCTTTGAAAAATCTTGAATATGCTCCAAGATGGAATGGGTTCAAACGGGATTGTGTTTTTTTGAATTGTGGTGCCAATCAGTTGGTCCTAATTTCTATGGAACGCATAGCTTTAATTTGAAGGAGCGGTATCACAAAAGGTGGAAAGAATTTTAGTTCTGATTTAAGGGTAAAATGGGTAATATAATATCTATATTAAAGTTTGTTGTGGCTCTAGCAAAAATAGCCCTAGCCATACCAGCTGCTGAAAGAAAAAGAGGAAAAGTCAGATAAAGTCTTAGCCGTTATTGCAAGTGAATATAAAAAAAAAGAATTCGGCTGATTGTTTTTAGATTAGGTTATGTGGGGGAAACATTGGGCCAGGTTAGGAGATGTTACATGGGCTTGAAATTTTAGATAGGTCCGAGATTAATTAGGCCTGCCAGAAGTTAAATCAAATTAATTAATTAAATTGATAATGTAACATAATGTGTCATCACGTGGTTGATCATCACGTGATGCATTTATTTGCAACTTGGATAATATATGGTGCATCAAAATAAGTGTGTAGTGTGTCATCATCAACTTGTATAATATATGGTGCATCAAATTAAGTGTGTAGATAGGTCCGAGACCAATTGCAACTTGTATAATATAAGTGTAGTGTGTCATCACATGTAATACACTAGGCTCTTAATTAATCATGCAATGTACCTGTGGCACAATAAACACAAGATATTGGCCTTTTATGTAAGCATGTAGCTTCAGGGCCGGATAGTAACACATGATGTACTATAAGTACTGATAAGGACACATTAAAAGTCACTAGATGTGTTCTTTTAGATTTAGTAAGAAGGCTTAGGATTTTTACGAGTTTCAAACTTGATTTTCGTGTGTATTTCTTCTCTTATTTTCGTCAAAGCCTTCTATTTATAGCCTTCATAATCCTTGATTTGAAATTTCATCCGTTGGCTTTTTAATGTGGAGAATAATCTTTGATTTAATTCTTGATTCCTCCTAGTTTAATTCTCCTTGATTGCAGTGATCCGGTTTTTCTTCAAACGTCTATCAAAGAATCCGTCCTTGATTGATTCAGCGTTGAATGCTTGATCTTCTTGTTTTCACACATTCTGAATATGTATAGATGATATATCTTACTCAGTTGTTCCTTCACTTAACCGTTGATTGACCGGTTAAGTGACTCTGCTGCTATTTCTTACTTAGCAGGTAGACAGATTACTTTGCCTGTTTACTTCTTTCTTTGATTTCTTTGATCATTTCAGGCATTTCTTGCACTTCACTGATCTTGATTTGTGTGAGATCAGTGTACACCATATTTATCAATTGAGATTTCATCACTTTTAATATAACTTAGACTTATCCATGGTCATCACAGACTTTCCTGGTTATAAGTCAATCCGTATGTCATCATGCTTCTCTGCTGGTACTTGGCTGCCTTTACTCCACCGGATTTATGTTTCACTTAGCCATCCTACCAACTAGTACAATACTTTTCTGAATGAACTTATACAACATGTCAGACTCTATGTAAAGACTTATACATAGATTTCTAACTTATTTCAGGTTTGCTATAACAACTAGTATGGCCATCATCAAAACACAATAAATGTTCCTAACAATTTCCCCCTTTTTGATGATACCAAAACCCTCATAAGCCTGAACATTGGTAAACATTTTTCATATGATAAGGAATAAAACTTAGCAATTTTATTCATCCATGAACGGTAACAAAATAAGTTCAAGCAAAATTATTCAAAGGCAAAAGTTATTATCAAAAGGTTACTTCTTCTCTTCAAACCTGATGCCTTTGCCTTTGGAGCTTTCAGGCTTACTGCTACCTTCCCCCTTTTTGGTAGTATCAAACTTTTCTTCCAGAATCTTGTTGGTTGCTTCAGATACTTGGATGAGAGTGTTAAGCTGCTTTCCTGAGTGATCCAAGATCTCATCCATGGTTTGAATTTGTTGAGTATGCTCATTCAGAGTGTCCACCATGGGTTTGAGTTTGCCTTCAAGTGTCTCTGCCAAGAATTCTAGATTTGTTTGGACATGATGGGGAATTAGATGCTGCAGATTGTAGAGTAAGTCTCTTCGCCTTTCCATCACTGCATATTGACTTTGATATGAGTGATTAGAGCCTTCATATTGTGATGCATGGAGGTTTCATTACCTTTCAGTGCAGTTTTGAGATTTTGTCTACTCAGATACTTCCTTTCCATGTCCACAATCAGTGGATTGATATCCATATTGAAAGCTCTTTCTGTATCTTCATGTGCTGGTGCAGGTGCATCAGCTGGTTCTTCTTCTTCTTCTTCAATCTATACATCAGATAGAGATTGTTGAAAGTGGTCCTCATTTGCAAGGTCTGGTGGGGACTGTGCTTCTTCTTCATGGACTGGAGTCTCAGCTGCTTCAGCTGGTGTTCCCACTTGGTCAATGTAAGGGGTCCTTTCAGGATTAGCTGAGTGAGTTTCTTCAGCCGGCTCACTCAACTGTTGGTCATCACTAGTTTTATTCCTTTTAATTACTTCTTGGAGTGTCAAAACATCATCAGAATCTGCATCTTCGGCTTGATCATCATTGTGATGATCATTTTCCATCTCTTGATCTTCTCTTCATCATCCTCATCCTCTTCTCCATCTTCATCTGATGGAGTCAAGTAATATGCTTCCTCATCCTCATCTTCACCCTCGGGATGAACTTCTTACTTTTGATCTTCTTCATCTTCATTGATTACAATGGGTATATCTTAATTGCTTAGTAGACTCCCTTGTTGAGCTTTTTCTATTTGGGATCTTGTTCGACTTCCAATCTCTGAACTGCTGCTTGCAACTAGCTTTCTCTTCCTTCCTGATGTGTGTTGTGGTTTCTGGGATGATTTAACATAGGTAAAAATTACCTTGGCCACATGTAATTTGTGCAGTTGAATAGGTTGCGCTTTGAATTGATAAAAAAGTTGGAGAGGAATCCCATACGATTTCCTTTCCCAGAAAACACCTTGCTTCTGCTGGCCTATATTTTCTGCCAAAACGCCTAGATCAATCTCTCTTTGAAGTTGTTCCTTCAATCTGTTGAAGATGAACAACGACCAGTTGAACTGAAGGCCTTGGTAGATAATAGTCATCAGTTTGATTCTGACCTCGGCCATGTTGTCCATTGAACCCTTCTTTCCCTTAATGTTCTTTGTGGTTAGAAGAGTAAACTTGGCAAAAGGTCGTTTGAGTGCCGATCTAGAGATGTTCAATTTCTTGCCCCCTTTCTTGGATTCTTGGCTATCTCAGCCCAGAAAGCGTTGATGTCGATTTGCATCTTCTTCACATCTACTGGACCGGTGCTTGAGAGATTTAGACATCTATGGAGGAGACCAGGGGTGATAACCACTTTCCGTCCAAACATGTTACTCACAATGCAATCTGGATTACCCTTCTTCTCACTGGGTATGAACTTTGCGTTTTTTCCAGAAAGCTATCAAGTTCTCATAGAATATCCCTGAGATTGAGGGATACAAGGAGGTCATCAGCCCCAGATTTGTACATCCATTAGATAGTCTTTGTGCTTAAGGATCTTTGTTCCATAATTCTAGATAGTGCTTAGATCGGAAGAACGATCCAGTGATAATCAATTCTCATATTGCTTTCCAGTTTGTGTATTTGAAGAAGATGAAGCCATTGTCTTCGAAATATTTTGGAGGAGAAAACTTTGATTTTTCAGAGAAATAAGGTTTACAAAATGCAATATAGCGCAGAAATTTTTTGAAAATCTCTAAGTGTTGTTTATATAGGAGAATTTTGATAGTGTGAATGCGGTTGAATATGGAAAAATTTTGTGGAGTAATGGCATGAATTTGTGTGTATAAATCACGATTTTGAGTGTAGTTGGAGAGTGGATTGAGGTATGTAATGATAAATCCCGAATCGAGGCATTGCCATCATTCCTTCAATTCAAAAATAGCCACCACGAGTGTAATATAATATCCACATGTGCAATCTTCCATAAAATAATTCTCCATGAATTCTTTGATTTGTCACATGTATAAAACTGATTTTATTCACACTTTTCTTTGTTATTCTCCAAGTTTATAGCGGTGAAGTGACTAGGCTGGTCACTGACCGGTTGAGTGGTTTCTTTTCTGAGCTGCTCTATGAAACTGTTCCTAACAATTAGAGAAGTGAACTCCGCTGGTTACCAGTGCCTTACCTGCCAAGTGAGCGCACCCAAATTCGCAAAGGTTCAGTCAGCTGGTGGAGTTACTCTACTGATTACTCCAGTTAGCTGCTCTTTATAACTCAATCAATTTCAATCATCCCCAACTCAGTTGTCAACATACAAAATCTTTCATAACATAGTGGTTTTGTGAATATGTCAGCCAGTTGATCTTCTGTAGGTATGTATCTCAAGATAACATCTCATTTTCCACATGATCTCTAATAAAGTTATGTCTCACATCAATATGCTTTGTTCTTGAGTAAAGTACAAGGTTTTTTCTTTGATTGAAATTGCACTTGTGTTGTCACACATTATTGTAATTGTCTTCTCTTCTATGACGTAGTCTCTTAACTGTTGTCTGATCCATAATACTTGTGCACAACAGCAACCTGCTACTATATATTCCGCTTCAGCTGTTGAAGTGGATATAGAATTTTTCTTTTTGCTAAACCATGATACTAGTCTGCTGCCTAGCATCTGACAAGTTCCTGAAGTGGTTTTTCTACAAAGGTTTGTAAGCTTTCACCATTGGTGTTTGGTTCATCAAACACAACATTTATTGATTCTTCAATCACCAAGGTCCTTTTGTTGAGCACTTTGAATGCTTTGCTAGTGTCTGAGTATCCCATGAAGATTGCTTCGTCAGCTTTTTCATCAAAAGTATGTAATTGATTCCTGTTCAAATCAAAACATTTAGATCCAAACATATGCAAATATGAAATGTTAGGTTTTCTTCCATTCCAAATTTCATTGTTTTTCCATGATGTTTGTTGATGATAGATCTATTTTGAGTATAGCATGCCGTATTTGCTGCTTCACCCAAAATCTTTTTGGTAAGCTTGCTTCTACTATCATGGTTCTAACTACTTCCTTTAGAGTTTTGTTTCTTCTTTCTGCTACACCATTTTGTTATGGAGTTCCTGCTGCTGATAGTTGATGTAGTACTCTATTTTCTTCACAGTAGGTTCTGATTACTTCATTTAGGAACTCTGTGCCTCTATCTGATCTTATCTTGATGATCTTCAGCTCCTTTTCATTTTGAATTCTCCTCGGCAAATCTGGTAGCTTCTTGAGTGTTTCTCTTTTCTTGTTCATGAATATGGTCCAAGTAAATTTGGAAAAGTCATCCACCACCACCAGAGTGTACTTTCCACTTACACTCACTGGTGTGATTGGTCCAAAAAGATCCATATGTAAAAGATGTAAGATCCTTGTTGTTGACTGATGAGGTTTTGACTTGAAGGAGCTTTTAATCTACTTTTCTTTTTGACATGCATCACAGAGACTTTCTTTCTTGAATGTGATCTCTGGAAGACCTTCAACTAGCTTGTTCTTTGATAATTTGTTGATGGTCTTGAAGTTGAGATGATTCAGTCTTCTATGCCAAATCCAGCTGGTTGATTGCTTATTCTTGACAAGCAGACAGGTTTCTGCTTTTGTTGTCTTTCAATCCACCACATACATGTTGTCTTCTCTTTTTCCTGCAAGAACAACTGTGCTAGTTTGATTGTGAATCACTTTGCATCATTCTTTGTTGAAATGCACATTGTAGCCTTTGTCACAGAACTGACTGATGCTTAGGAGATTGAAACTCAATCCCTTCACATAAGCCACATTCTGAATCATCAAATTGTTCTTTAACATGATCCCTTCCCCCTTAATTTTGCCGGGGTTTTTTTTGCCTCCAAAGGTAACTTTGGGTCCATAAAAAGCTTTAAAGTTTGTCAGCCATCCTTTATTTTCTGTCATATGTCTAGAACATCCATTGTCTATGTACCAGACATCCTACAAAACAAATTAAGCTAGTTTAGGTACCCGACACTCTTTGGGTCCATACCTGTTAGCAGTCTTGCCTCCTACTCCAAGAGTAAATCCAAAGGATCTTCTCCTTGGGTGGTTGAAGCCATCAACCTCATATGTATAAGGCACAGTAGAATAGCTTCTAATATTTCTACTAAGAGTATTCTGATACATTTCTCTACTTTTTGGTGTTTTAGCATCCTTTTTCACTATCCAATATGCTGGAGGAGACCTATTTTCATACTGATCCTTGTGTCCAGGAACAAGTCTGGGTTGGCTTTTCCTAAACACATGTTGTCTGGCATGAAATTGTTTCTTCTTGTATTTTGGGGGAGCCACATTTCAATCATCCTATGAAGGGTAAAGTCTCCCCTTACCTTTTAGTAAGCTTTTGTCATTACTAGGCTGGTAGGATGATTTACTCTACTGTTTCACTACACTAGGTTTTGACTTCATTGGTGCAGGATGAGTTGTTGAAACTATGGTCTGTCTTTTTCTGAATTTAGGTCCAGTTTTGGTCCTTGATTCAGAATTGTGTTTTCCATTGTTTCCTTTCTCATCTTGACTATTGTAGCCATGACCAGATATGGATCCAAACCTTTTTGGGGGTTTGTAAGCTGGTGCATCAAGTGGTGCAGTGGTGATCTTAACTGGTAGGGAAGTGTTATCAGCCGGTCTGCCTGCACCAGATGAGTGATCATCTGTTACTCATTGACCTGCTAAGTGTACTTCCTTACTGGTTGATTCAGCTTGTATCTTATCCAGTTATTTTTTCAATCTTTTCTTTTCTTTTCTTAGACTCTCACATTCTTGTTCCAGAATTTCATGATTTGTTTGAATTTCTTCAAATTTGCTCATGAGATTTTGGATTAGGTTTGTAGAATCTAATGGAGAAATCAAAGATTGTGCAGTGTCAGACGTGGATGCTATAGATGAGCATTACTAGATATTACCTATGTTTCTTCAATTTCTTTTGACATCAAACACAAACATGCTTTTTCATTGTCCGAGCTGGTGTCTTCTTCATCAGCTGAGTCATTGTCAGAGGAATCTTTATCATTTTCACTATTGGTTTCAGCTTTTAGTGCCTTCTTTCTTCTTTTTCTATCTGAACACTTGTACTTCTTCTTGTCTTCATCTTTATCTTTCTCTCCAGGACAATCAGCCTTAAAGTGTCCTTTCTTTTTACAATTGAAACATCTGTATTCATCATCTTTTTCTTGATGTCTTTGCTTGAGCTTGACTTCTTGTTTGATGATGAACTTCCTTTGAAATGTTTCGTGATACACCTGTCAAAACGTTTGATTAGTCAAGAAATTTGTTCTTTTAGCTCTTGTGTTTCTTTGCTGCTTGTATCAGCTGCTTTGCTTTGCTGGAGTGCCACCAGTGCACTGGCCTTGTGTGCCTCCATTGGTGCACTATCTTCACTGTTCAGCTCAAATTCATGGGATTTTAATTGAGACATCAATGTCAAAGTGTCAGTCTTTGCAAGGTCTACTATTCCTTTGAGTACTGATGTGATGATTCTCCATCTTTGGTAGACTTCTCAAGATCTTCAAGCAAACTTATTTCTATGGATATTTATGACCAAGTTGATGTAATTCACTGATGATCTTGAAAATCTGTTATCCATCTAATCAATGGATTCACCATTATTCATCTTGAAATTCTCAAATTTCTTTTTGGCAATAGATAATTTATTTTCTTTGATTGCCTCAGATCCTTCATTTATAATTGATAGTTTGTCCCACATCTCCTTTGCTGTTTTGCAATCTTTGATTTTCATGAACATGTTACTGTCCAGAGTCCTCAAGATGATATCTTTTGAAACATAATCAAGGTTTGCTCTTCTTCTGTCATCATTGGTCCAATCCTTTTTGGTCTTTTCTATCTGAATTGGTCCATCATTGATGACATCCAGCATTTCATCATGAGTGGCTGCAAGATGAGACAACATTCTTATTTTATATTCATCAAAATTATTGACATTGAATACATGTACTTTAGAAATGAAATTTGAAGAATCCATAATTACAGATAAAAGATATATTTAGAAAGCACATATTTGAAAACTACTTTGAAAATAAGTGATCTCCTTGTTACCAGAAATTAGATCTGAACAGGTTCGATACTAGGAACACTACTCTGATACCAATTGTTGGTCCCAGAGAAGGGTAAAAGTATAGTCAGATGGGGGGTGAATGACTATACTGGAGTTTCAAAAAATTTTCTAGTGTTAAAAGCTTTTGAGCAGTGGATAAGTCCCTTCTAAAAAACTTGTTCAAAGTAGATTATGCACACACAGATTATAAATAGAATGCAGTAAGTAAATGCAATAAAATAAAGTGCAGTAAGTAAATGAACACAAAGGTTTATAGTGGTTCAGGGTGGTGTAATCCCTTAATCCACTATTCTCCTGTGATGATTGGGGGAATTCACTATTGTCTTTCACCAATACAATAGTTAGATTGTCATTGGCTACACAAGCTTCACAATCTTCAATGCTATCACTCCTTGGCTACAAAAGCTTTAGTGACCCAGTCTTCAACACACTGCTTCTTGGGAACAAATCCTTCAGCAACTATCACAATGGGTTGCAACTCCTTCTCAGATTCTCTTATTCCAGTGCTGCAAACTGGTGTGAATTGGATTCACAAATTTGTTGATCAATCTCAGTGCTTGATGTGGAATTGTAGCTCTGAGTTCTGAGTTGATCACTAGATGTTTTCTTTTAGATTCGGTAAGAAGGCTTATGATTTGATAGAGTTTCAGCGTGATTTTATGTGTGTATTTCTTCTCTTATTTTCTTTCAAAGCCTTCTATTTATAGCCTTGATAATCCTAGATTTGAAATTTCATTTGTTGACTATTTAATGTGGAGAATAATCCTTGATTAATTCTTGATTTCTCCTGATCTAATTCTCCTTGATTTCAGTGATCCGGATTTTCTTCAAACATCTATCATAGAATCCGTCCTTGATTGATTTATCATTGAATGCTTGATCTTCTTGTTTTCACACGTTCTGAATAAGTGTAGATGATATATCTTACTCAGCTGTTCCTTCACATGACCGTTGATTGACCGGTTAAGTGACTCTGCAGCTATTTCTTACTTACCCGGTAGACAGATTACTTTGCCGGTTTAATTCTTTCTTTGATTTTTTCTATCTTTCAGGCATTTCTTGCACTTCACTAATCTTGATTTGTGTGAGATCAGTGTACACCATATTTATCAAATGAGATTTCATCACTTGTAATATAACTTAGACTAATCCAAGGTCATCACGGACTTCCCTGGTTATAAGTCAATTTATATGTCTTCATGCTTCTCTACTTGTACTTGGCTGCCTTTACTCTGTTGGATTTCTGTTTCACTTAGCCATCCTACCAACTAGTACACTACTTTTCTGATTGAACTTATACAACATGTTAGACTCTAAGTAAAGACATACAGAGATTTCTAATTTATTTCAGGCTTGCTATAGCAGCTATTATGGCCATCATCAAAACACAATAAAATGTTCCTAACAATGGGGTTTAAGCTCTCATTAATAAATGTGAATCTGAAAGGAAAATACTTACACACAAATAAAGCATAGAGGCAGAGCTTACTTGTAAAATAGCAGAGGGATTGGCAAAATGATATGGGTCCTCCAACATTAAATTGCAGATGGGATGTGTGAAAGAGGAAATAATTGATGTGACGTGGGTTACAAACCCCAACACGGTCTCGTAAACCGTGACCTACAGTAGACGTGGGCTGGTAATGCCTCGGTTCCCGGAAAAGTTATAACGGCGTCATAACGAGCCACTACCATCTGGCAGGGCAAACCGGTAAATGGCTCTAAGGTCTTAATGATCGAGGCCGAGCTTCAACAATATTCAGAGCTGACCAGCTTGAGATGCTTGATCAAATCTGGGGGCTTACGAAGGAGGTCAAATCAGCCTCAGCCACGTGTCGTCCCAAACATAACTATGTAATAAATGAGGAAAGAGAGACTGAGCAATTAAGGGCTAGGATCCCTCATTAATGCCGAATTGTGAGACCTTTATTCCCAGGAGGGAGGTCAGTCTAGTCTGCTTAATACACCCCGAGCCCACCCAGAATATTTTTTCAGCGGGGTCCGTAAATATTTAACACAGTAAATAATTTTTTTCACGGGGTCCGAAATATTTTTCTATAGGTAAAATGTAGAGTATTTTTATTTTTAGCGGGGTCCGTGGACCCCCATATGCTCAAGGTAGATCCGCCTATGCCCGAGCCCACCGCAGGTCGGTTAGGGCATAACGAAGTAGGGTCAACGCAGCTCGGACCACGACATCATCTGGAGCTCTCCGCATGACGGATAGAGCTAACCACGGTTTTATCCCGTGTAGGTGGTTTAAGCGTTAAATATGGAAAGTATCCTTCCTAATTATGACTCTGATTCAAATTACCGGTTATAGTTAAAAATATCCCAAAAATCACGAGATAGAGGCGTTCCAAGCCCCCGTCGGTTACAAGTGAAAGTCCTTGAAGGACACGACACAACTATAACCTAGGGCATAAGAATTCCCTATATAAACCTTCCTAATAACTACGACTGACTTGATTCCTGAATAATCCTAGGATACGTAAGCAACTTGAGAAGAACATTCTCAGGCTCAGTCTAAATCATTCACAAGCACCCCCCGTTTAGTATTTTCTATAAGCTTTTTGGATCTTGATCGTTGTCCCTAGATGCAATTGGCCCGGATTTACATATTGAAGGCATCCAGCATCGTCATCAATATGATTTGAACACTTTGCAGATGTCAATGGAGATCTTCATATATGCATTACATTGTATCGTGTTTTTATTTTGAGTGGCTTTTTATTTTGATTTGTCGCAGGACTAAGTGACTAACGACCACAATTGAATGTAAGCCTGGTTAGGAAAAGTAGTAAAAGTAAATGTGGTATCCGTCACAAGATAAATATGACATTGTTGTCATCCTTTCTTCATTAACATAAAGAATTAAAGTGTCATTTGTTCAGTGTTGTAGATATGGCATTTTACATATATCCTGGCAAGCAATGGAATAGCAAGTCAAGTCATTATAAATTGATTCTTACTTTTATTTTTATCCCATTGTA
This sequence comes from Gentiana straminea, assembly GCA_036785695.1. Lineage (NCBI taxonomy): Eukaryota > Viridiplantae > Streptophyta > Magnoliopsida > Gentianales > Gentianaceae > Gentiana > Gentiana straminea. Next base: position 117,500 of record JAVUPR010000552.1, read on the forward strand.
CATCCTGACAGACAATGAAATATCATTATATTTTTTTTTTCATGTTCTTGAGTAATGGGATTATTGTATGGCCTTTGCTACCTCATCAACCTTTTTTTTTGGTGGTCATCGTCTACGAGGTAAAGGGATTATTATTCATTCATATGATATTCACTTTTATTGGAAGCTTTATAATAAGCTAGTCCTTTCGGTGTATATATATTAGGGTAAAAAATAAAAATTGATTTCATTGATTATCAGAGTCTATTTAGTACAATATTTATACACATGTATAACTTGCACCCTAAGTTATTTTAGAGTCTTTTATAAAACAATAACAATACAAAATATAATTACAATATATATAAATATCCTAAAACGCCTCCTCCGTGCGGGCGGTAGGAGACCCAACTTTGACCAAAACTAGATAAATGGCAGGCGCGAGAGAGGTTTACTGAGGGCTTTCGTAAGCTTATCAGCACTGGAGACATGGGAGACGCGTACAAAACCTTGTTGAACTTGATCACGAATACAGTTGTAATCAACCGCAACATGCTTCATACGTGAGCAAAAAATAGGATTGGCAAACAGTTTGGTGGCACCCATATTATCCCAAAATATAATTGGAGTAGACGAGAAAGTAAAGCCCAAATCATGCAGAAGAAAAGAGACCCAAGCTAACTCAGCCGCAGTCGAAGCCATAGAGCGATATTCGGCTTTAGCCGAAGAACGAGCAATGGTATGCTGTTTCTTGAAACTCCGGGAGACAAGATTTCTACCTTGAAAAATGAGATAAGCACTGGTAGAAGAATAGTCATTATCTTTGTTACCACCCCAGTCAGCGTTGGAGAAGGCATGTAAATCAAAGATAGAAAAACCAAATAATTGAAGCCCATGGGACATAGTGCCACCTAAATTACATAATAGGCGCTTAACCAGTGCCCAATGCAAATTAGCGGGAGCATGCATGTATTGTGAGAGCTCATTAACAGTGTAGGAAATATCTGGGCGAGTAAACAATAAATACTAAAGGGCGCCATGAACCTGCCGAAACTAGGTGACGTCTGCATGAGGCTCAGCAGCCACATGAAAATATGAGAAAGAGTTAGTAGGTAACGGAGTGGCCACGGGATGAGCATCCTGCATATTAGTGCACTGAAATAGGTCTATGATATACTTGGTTTGAATCAACAGAATAGCAGAGGAGTTGGGAGTTACCTCAACCCCTAAAAAATATGATGAGTCACCAAGATCTTTGACAGAGAACTAGGAGATGAGCTGTGCAATAACAAACTGAACATGAAATGGAGAGGTACCTGTAACAACAATATCTTCCACATAGACGAGTGGAATAGTAGTAATAGAATCCATACGATAAATAAATAAGGAGCAGCCGACAGTGAGTTGAAGAAACTAAGGGCAAGTATGAACGACCTCAGCCCCTGGTACCATGCATGCAGGGCCTGCTTGAAGCCATAAATAGCTTTATGCATCTTACAAACATGATTCAGATGCTCCAAATCCTAAAACCCATGAGGCTAGGCTATGTAAACATCCTCAGAGAGAGACAAACGCAGAAATGCATTATTGACATTCAGTTGCCGCATAGTCCAACCTAGAGAAACTGCAAGACCATGAACCAGACAAACAGTAAACGGCTTGACAACTGGACTGGATGTCTCAAATTAATCAATACCCGTATGCTGCGTAAAGCCTTTGGAAACCAACCAGGCCTTATAACACTCAATTTCCATCAGGCTTACATTTAATCCAGTAAACCCACTTGCTGCCAACTAGATTAATGGAGCTGTCATACGGAACCAGAGACCAAGTGACATTACGAACCAATGCATCAAACTCATTAGACATGGCCTGACACCAATGAGAACTCTTTAAGGCCTGTTTGTAAGTGAAGGGTTCGGTACCAGAGAACTAAGAATCTAGCTGAACAGTAAGGTTCATAATGATGCAGGGTCGGGTTGGTGTGGGGCAGGGACGGTTGGGGTGGTGCGGCCAATATTGGAAGATGAGGAAGAAATTGGCCAGGAGAGATAATAGATGATTTATGGGAGGGATGAGAGGTGAAGGGAAAGATGTCTTCCATAAAGTGAACATCACGAGACGCACGAGACAATATAAGCGGCGAGATCATAACAGAGGTATGCACTTTGACTTAAGGAGTAGCCGAGGAAGACACACGGAACAGAATTGGATTCAAGCTTGTGATTAGTGTAAGTTTTATGCCAAGGATAACAGAGACACCCAAAGACCCAGAGTTTGGAATAATAAGGGGATTCAAAGAAAAGTTTCTCATACGGGGAGACCATGTCTAAAGTAGAAGTAGGCATGCGATTAATTAGGTAGGTAGCGGTATTAACAACATAAGACCAATACGTGAGGGGAATTGAGTCATGTTGAAGGGGAGTGAGGGCAGTTTCAACTATGCAAAGGTGACGGTGTTTGGACAAACCATTATGTTAATGGGTGTAGGGAGGGGTGGTGAAGTGAGTAATGCCGTGAGTGGATATGAAGGGGCGAAGGGAAATATATTCGGTGCCATTATCAGAGTACAGACTTTTAATTTGTATGGAGAAAAAAATTCAGAACATACAAAGTGAATTTTCAAACACATCGAAAACATCATATTTGCGAGACAATGGATAAAGCCATATATAAAGCGTAAAGTGATCAACAAAAATGACATAATATTTGTAACCATCAACAAAATAAATGACCTCGAGTGGACGGGAAGATTGTAAAATAGATTCACCTAAAGGTAACCCATGACTTTTATTCCGCAAACATGCATCACAAGGGTTTAAAGAAACCATTGATAATTCAAAACATTTATTCTTAACTGAGTGCTGAATAATAGGAAAAGCATGATGACCATAACGATGGTGCCAAGTTGTGGATGAAGCTTTATTAACGAAAAAGGAGAAAATGGGACTGCTAGACCAGTAATAGACTCCATCTTTACCTTGGCCCTGATGGAAGTAGGTGCCGGTTTGAAGATATTTCACAAGAAACAAATCAGATAAGAATTTGATGGCAACTTTGTTTTCAGAACAAAATTTTGATACATAAAGTAAATTTCGGGAAAGGGTTGGCACCCACAACACATTAGATAAACGAAAAGTAGAGAGAGAGGAAGGGAGAGAGGAAAAACCAGAAAGGAAGGTACTACCATCACCAATAACAATTTAATCACTGCCCAAGTACGGTTCATGCAGGGAGAGAAGGCTCAGGTCCTGTGTCATGTGATGAGATGCTCTAGTATCAAGCATTCATGGATACGGTGTGTATTGTGCCGGATGTTCTTGGAGAGGTGCATGGTGGACGCGGAGCAGTAGGTTGAGTGGATTGCAGCTGTTTAAAGAACGGGTAAGTTGGACACCGCTGAGCAGAGTGTCCTTGAATATTGCGCAATTGAAATTTACCCAAATAAGGCCTCGGGTGGTATTTTGCTGGCATCTTTATTTTTCTTTGAATTTGTTTTGTGTCTGTTTGCAAAATAAAAATAAGAAATACCACACAAAGAAAGAAATCAGCGGGGAATTGAAATGGAGAAAAGGTGTAGATTTTTTTTTCTTAGCAGGGGCGACAAACAATTGAAGAAGATGGTCGGTGGGAGGAGAGAACGGCGGTGACAAAAAAAGGAGGCAAACTGTAGAGAAGAAGAAAGAGAGGAACGAGGGGAAGCTGATTGCGGAGAAGTTTGTGGAGCAGATCGAAGAAAAAAAGTTTAGGGGTGGAGAGAAGGTAGTGGTGGGCCGAGGGAAGGTAGTGAGAAGAAGAGTAGTTGCCGGAGTTGATGTTGGGGGGTGGAGGATTAGCGGCAGAGTTGAGATCGGCAAGAGAATTTCTTCGAATAGAAGGTAATGGCGTGAAAAAGAGTATTAGGGGGAAAAGAAAAAGGGGGATCGAGAGACTATTGTCTCAGAGATTTGATACGCTATTAGGGTAAAAGGTAAGAATTGATTTCATTGATTATCAGAGTCTATACAGTACAATATTAATATACACGTATAACTTGCTCTCTAAGTTATTCTAAAGGCTTCTATAAAATAATTACAACATAAATATAACTACAATATATATAAATACCCTATTAATATATCACTGTTGCAAGTTGATTATATATGTCAACTCAACCAATGTGTGTCATGTATTTTATGTTGATCGATGTGTAAGTAAGTGACAATTTTTGGTCAAAGTATTTTGTCTCACTTTAATCAATCAATGAGTACAATATTTATAGTCACTAGTAGGGCTTCTACATTACACAATATACCAAAACTACCATTACTAAATCAATACACAAATCAATATTTTCCATAATCGTAATATATCGTAATACCCCCCTCAAGTGGGAGCGTGAAGATCTCGAACACCTAACTTACGTAATAAAAACTCGAACTGTTGTCATCCCAATGCCTTGGTTAAAATGTCCACCAATTGATGTTTCGTAGAACATAAGAAGGAAGAATCAAACCATCAATAATGGCGTCATGTACGAAGTGACAGTCAACTTCGATATGCTTCGTACGTTCATGGAAAACTGGGTTCTGAGCAATATATGGAGCAGACTGACTGTCATAGAAAATTCGAATTCCTGGAGGGTGCCGAACTCCAAGGTCAGCCAATAACTGCTTCAGCCACTTCAACTCACATGTCAAAAAAGCCATAGATCGATACTCCGCTTCAGCCTAAGATCGAGACACCGTTGTCTGTATCTTGGACTTTCAGGATATAGGAGAAAGACCGAGAAATACGAACAATCCACTCAAGGATCTACGAGTAATTAGGCAACTAGCCCCGTCAGAGTCACACCAACCCTCTAGAAGAAGGGAACTTTCGGAGCACAACAAAATACCCTAGCCAGGATGTTTTTTCAAATAGCGGACTAGTCATAAGGCGGCCTCCCAATGCTCAATCCGGGGGGCCTGCAGAAACTGTGACAAGATGTGAACAGAATATGCCATATGGTTCGAGTGACCCCGAGATAGATAAGCCATCCAATAACACGTCGGTAAGACGCCGGATCACCCAACAGAGGTCGGTGGTGAGTGCCAGCTTATGATTCTGCTCGATGGGAAAGTCAGTTGGTTTGCTCCCAAGTAACCCGGCCTCATCTATAATATCCAATGCATATTTCCGCTGATTCGAAAATATCCCATCTACGTTCCTTGCAACCTCAATGCCAAGAAAATATTTGAGAGCCCCGAGATCCTTCATTTTAAAACACTTGCCCAAATAAGATTTAAAAATCGTCATCGCCAATTTGTCATTGCCTGTAATGATCATATCGTCAACATACACAAGCACCACAAGCTGAATATAGTCACGAGTCAAAGTAAACAACGAATAGTCAAAGTATGACTGACGAAATCCATAATCACGCAAAGCGGAGGCAAGCTTCGCAAACCAACACCGTGGTGCCTGTTTCAACCTATACAACGATCTGCACATCTTGCAAACCAAATTGGACCCCGGCTTCTCAAATCCATGAGGTATCTTCATATAGCTCTCCTCGTCTAAGTCCCCCCTTCAAAAATGCAATATGGACGTCCATCTGATGAATGTCCCACCGTTTCACCGCGGCGACACTGAGAATGGTCCAAACGGTAACCATTTTCACCATAGGGACGAAAGTCTATGTATAATCAATACCTTCTTCTTGTTGATGCCCAAAAGCCACTAACCGGGCTTTAAGACGTTGTAGGGTGCCGTGCTTGGCATATTTCTCCGTATACACCCACTTACTCCCCAATGCCTTTTTCCCGGGGGGAAGGGTTGTAAAACCCAAGTAACTTGATCTTCAAGTGCTTGAATTTCTTCTGACATGGCCTTACACCACCCCTCATGTTTCATAGCCTCCTTAAAAGATTTAAGAGGATTACCCACTATAATAGCTGCAAGATACTTGCGATGTTTATCAGAAAACCTATCATAAATAATATAATGCATAAGAGGATACGGAGTACCTGAGGAAACTAACGGACCGGAAGAGTGTGGAATGGGACTTTTCTGATCAATCAATGTATGCGTCACAAAATCTTGAAAGCACGAATTCGGAATCTTCTGTCGTCTACCCCTACCCAACTCTTCAGTACCATCACCTGGATGTCACGGTTGTGGTGAAGGCACAATATTACCCCCAATATCACTTGTGTCAACTGTCAAGTCCATCCCCACCTCAACAGGAGGATCCGGCAAGGGTGGATCCCCGGTAGGAGAGGCATCGAACCCCTGATCTACTATGTCAACATCGTCAAACAAAGGGTAAGGAACTACTGAGACTTCACTATCTGTCGGTTGAGAAAAATGAAACACATCTTCGAAAAATTTAACATCCCTAGAAACAAATATCTCATCCATATCTAGGTCATACAAGGTCCATCCATTCTTCACGAACGGGTAACCAAGGAAAACACACTTACAACTCTGGCTAGAAAATTTATGAGTGTGACGATGGTCGTGGGCGTAACATAAACATCCTAAAATTCGAGGCATTGAGAGGTCCGGTTTTTTCCCAAAAAGAGTCTCATAAGGCGTCTTAAAATTCAAAACACTAGACGGTATTCGGTTAATTATATAAGCCGCAGCCATAACACACTCCCCCCAAAACTTCAGCGGCAAATGTCCATCAAACCGTAATGCACGTGCAACATTAAGAATGTGTTGATGTTTCCGTTCTCCTCGACCGTTCTATTGAGGAGTACTAACACAAGACGTTTCAAAAATGATACCTTCTTTACGAAAATAAAGAAGCAAAGGTCTAAATTATGTTCCATTATCACTACGAACCCGTTTAATGGTAACCTCGAACTGACGAGAAACTAAAGCAATGAAATCCAAGAAAGCGAATTCGACTTCCATTTTGTTCAATAATAAATAAATCCAAACTGAACGAGAATAGTCATCAACAATAGTCAAAAAATACTTCGCACCACATGTCGAGGGTACACTATATGGCCCCCATAAATCACAATGTATCAAAAACACGACTAGCTTTATTCTCACTAATGAGAAAAGGTTCACGAGGCTGCTTAGCTCGAAAGCAGATATCACATCCATCTTTATGTAAATTTTTGGAAATAGAAATATTAGAAACCTGCCGAAGGACCTTTTCTGATGGGTGTCCCAAACGCCGGTGCCATAAATCTACAGATTTTCCGTCATCAATAGCCAAAACCTGAACCTCCGGAACGCCCAAGAACAGAAAAAGTCCATCCACACGCTCTGCCAGTCCAATCAGCGTCCTCGTCACTCGATCCTGCATAACATATAATTTCCCTGTAAGTTGAAATACACAATCATAATCATCGTGTAATTAGGTAACCGAATGCAAGTTGCAATTCAATTTTGGCACGTGTAAGACATTTGTCGAGCATAAATTTCCGGGCAAATAACACTCCCTTCTGTTGGAGGTAGCGCCCGAAAGACAATTTATGTAATTGTTTTTAGAATTAATAAATGACAGATTTATTCTCATCTTATTACTTGCTTCGTGCTTGTAAGTAAAACACTACTGAAAACCCTAAGTCATATCAGATGTAGCCTTATAACTTAGTGTGTGTCGCACACAAGGATTAAGTTTATGGTGATACACTTGAAATGTTAGTCCGTGGTGAATTTAATCAAAGTATGTGGTCTATTGATTAAACCACCATTAATGCGCCCAGAACGCTTTATGGTGTGACCGTCCTATCCGGACCGTTGACATTGGTTGTCTAAGTGGGGCATTTATATATGATGAGAGTCATATAGGACTGGACCGATTTAATCAGCGTTCTCATACAATTCCGTGATTGAGAAATCTTATTAAATCACAAGATGATCATATATGGATTTACCTTAATCCTGAAGTGATTACAGACACATATTTCTTTCAGGATAGGGTTTGATGTGTTCGTTAAGGATCGCTAAGAGGCGCGGTCTGAATCACTGTCACGTTGGCACTATTCTGGAATGAGTGAGAAGTGTGTGTCTCACAAATATGGAATCCATTCCTTCCTGCGGGAGTAGAAAGACAATCCCCTTATTTGTTGATCCTAGAAACTGATCGATCCGCGGAGTTCATATTGGTTATGAACTAATTGATCACTAGTGGGTTAATGGTAAATAAGGATAAGATGTATTGAAGAAGGTTTACGGAAATAATCCTACTTCGTTACGGATAGTCTATGGAGACTTAGTCTGTATGTAATGATATCGATGGACACTTATCGACTCGACTCGACGTTTTGAGAATAAGTTATATCTAAAATCGATATAGTTCAGTTTCGGAATTATGGTGGCGTAATTCCGGTATTAATAAGTTGAGTTGAAATATTCTGTTCGATTAATATTTTTTTCAATTTATTGTAGCTACTGGTTATAGGTCCTTGGTCCCCAGGTTGGCTCCTAACACGCGAGTGTTTTCTCGTTTTATGGAACCTCGAGAATTAATTAAATAGTTGGTCTATATAATGAATATGCAATATTATTTATTTGGTAAATAATATGTAAAATAGAAAAGACATTTTCTATTAAAAAATGGCTAAATGTGGCGCCTACATTATGGATAAATTAGGAAAAGATTTTTTTTCTAGATTATGTCACATGTGTAATTAATTTATTATCTATTTGTTGGATAATTAATGGAAAAGAGATAAAGAGATTGATTTTTTAGGAATTATCTCTTATCATTTGGCAAATATCTTTTCCTTATGGGAATAGGTAATTATGGTGTGAAAAGGATAACTCTCTTTTGACTAGTTATTTTCCTGTATAAATAGAGTTAATTAACATTACAAAATTGCGCCACTTACCATATAAAGGAGAAAAAAATTAGTTTCTCGTTCTAGTCATTAAGAGAAGAAAAACCTAGGGTTTTTCTTGTGCATATTTGAGGAGGTTTTACGGCGAGGATCGACGTCCACAAATCGTCGCTAGGAGATATAATCCGGAAGACTACGGCTTCTCTTTTGGTCGACTATTTCTTCCTTTCCGTTGAGGTAAATCTACTAACCTTCTTGTAGATTGTTAATTAATTATGTGAATTAAAATCGTGGTAAAATCGCATGCAAATTTTTCGTAGCTTCCGCTGTGCTAGATCGAGTGTCTTGATCGGTTCAGAGAATCAGATCTGACGATTCAATTATGGATCAGATCCGGATTCGGGTTTCTTTATATCCAGCACCTTCATGAGTCGCCACCGATGAACTCCTATCGGGTAACCCAATCGGGCACTGAACAATTAGTCATGGATCAACGAGGGACTTCAAAGAACCAGTCACGTGATGTGTCGCTCCTGTGTCAACAATCCACGCAGACTAAGCTGATAGTCGATCTTTCGGTTTGAGAAAATCAACGATACTTTTTCATTGGGTTAGGGTGACATTGAAAATACCTAATTGCTCAGAAGTATCGATCTTCGCGTTCATAACAGACATCCTTTCACCAATATATAAACCTTAGAAGTCGATTTCACAAAAAAAAAAAAAAAAAAAAAAAACACCAAAGCACAACAGTTTGGTCTCGGGTTTATTCTGTGATATTGAACAGTCCAAAAACAATTTCAACCGTTTTGATTGTACCAAATAAAGAGACGAACACATGCTCAATATTTCATCACGATCGGAGTCCGTTTCAATGTCCAATCGTCTCCGGAAAACTTCTACTGCAACAATTAATAGCAGTTCGGTCGCGGGCAATTTCAGAGAAATTGAACCGTTCAATCAAAATTTTCACCGTTCAGATTATAGAAGACAAAATTTTGAACAACCACTCCAAATTTAGTCACGATCGGAGTCCATTTCAAAATCCGATCGTCGCCGGAAAACTTCTGCTGCAACAATTAACAGCAGTTTGGCCACGGTTAATTTCAGAGAATTGAACCGTTCAATCGGAAATTCCACCATTCACATTGTAGAAGACAAAATTTCGAACAACCCCTCCAAATTTCGTCACGATCGGAGTCCGTTTCACTATCCGATCGTGGCCTGAAAGTTTCAGCTCCAGAGTTAAAAAAACAGCGATTTTTTTTTTCAACATGTCTCTGATACCATGACAATTTTCGGTCAAAGTATTTCGTCTCCTTTTAATCAATCAATGAGTACAATGTTTAAAGTCACTAATAGGGCTTCTACATTACACAATATACCAAAACTACCTTTACTAAATCAATACAAAAATTAATATTTTTTATAATCGTAATATATCGTAATAGTAAGTTATAAATTAAAACTATTTTGCTGAAATTTTGGTTAAATTAATAGCTTATTATTTGATCACAAATTTTCTTCGGGTATTTGACGCGCGTGTGTGTGTGTATATATATATATATATATATATATATATATATATATATATATATATATATATATATATATAAGGTATTTTTTTATTGGAGATGTAAATACTTTTTTGGTAAATGTGTTTTTAGTATTGAAAATGTAATTTTTGTATTCGAGATGTAAATACTCAATTGCTAAAAGAGGAAAAAATAATAAACGATTCATTGAAAATGTAAAATGACAGATAAATAAAAAAAAATTTTAAAATGTGACAGCTAAAAACAACAAAGAGAGTATTAAACAAAGGTGTGTCATCACACACTTGGGGGAAATGCTACCCTAAAGACTTCAACATTGGGAGTCATCCGTGTGGCACAATCTGGACCATACAGGCCATCTGATTTCATAACTGTAATCCACACATGCTTTCTTTTACAAAATAAAAGCGCGTGTCGGTCGGCCACACTTGTAATGACTTCCTATGTTAGAGTCTTTAAGGTAGAACCTCCCCACACTTGGCTTTAGATGAGACAATTGCTTGCTTATGTTGACACCTTAGCATACATGTGTCAACTTCTTATTTAATTTGTGTAGACTACAAATGACAAGTGTCCACATGCTTGAGCTATATAAATAAGCCATCATGGAACAAGGGGAGTAGATGGGTTTGCTACTCTATTTTCTTGTTCTATTGTCGTATCATTTTATATAACATATACATGTTTTCCGTAGGATTTTTTCTTAATTTGGTTCCTTAGGTGTGATACCCCGTATTTCCATAAAGGGTGTAAAGGTTTTTTTTTAATATTTTTATACGTCTCGATAATTTTAATGGAAATGTATTAATTAAATAAATAGAGTCACGATAAACGTTAAAGGACATTTATGTTATCTTAAAAGTATAACTTTTAGTAAAGACAAAATGGGAAATGTATTAACCCCTATTTAATCCTACTTTTTCACCAAACCCTTCCCAATTCATTTTTCCATTCAGCAGCCGGCCAAAAGAGAAAAAAAAAAGTGAGGAAATAAAAAGACAGAGAAAGAAAAAAAAATAGAAAAAAAAAGAATAGAAGTTTCGCCGTTCCGGACAATCCGACCGACGTAATCACAAATTAATTGCACCAAAATGTCCACCACGAAAAGAGTTCATTTTGATATAAGTTTCACTCCGATCGAATAAGAGTTTCAAAAACCGATTTTCTAGAACTATAAGTGTTCTTGGTGTTTTTCTTGGTTTTTTTTTATGCTTTAAAGGTTGTAGTAATCTTAGAAATCCGTTTGGTGTTAGTTTCGAAGTGGTTGCTTAGATGCTTGGAGCCTTGCTTGTCGAACTAGATTTTCTTGGAGTGTTCTTAAAGAGTTTTGGAGCTTTTTGGTGAAATCAAAGGAAAAGAGGTGTTCAACCAAATCTAAATGTGTTATTTTGGTGTTTAGATATAGCTATTTACTTCAAGTATGTTTTAGAGTAATTTCATATCACTTTGGCATGGATTTCATGTTATATTAGTGTTTAGATCTAGTAAAATGTTAAAAGTATGTTGTAGAATAACTTTCGTATTACTTTTATATAGGTTTGGTGTTTGAAATTGTGAAGAAAACATGAAATTCTATCCTGGAGTGTTGGCTGATTTTTCTAGTCAAAAATGGAATAAAGGGTTATGTGGAATGTTGTAAAGTCAAGTGTACGTGTTCTAGTGGCTTTGGCGCCGCACCGTGTCTGACGGGAGCATTGGAACACTCTACATTTGGCCTTACATAATGTTGATTTGAGTTCAATATCTTACTTGTAACATGACGAAGTTAGAGGTTTGGTTTCTAGTGTATTCGGCTCAGCATCTTGTGGAGACCCTCTGCGGGGAGATACTCGGGATCACCGGAAGCCTTATTTCTTAGCCTCGTGGGTATTGGATTAGATTCTAATATTTCTGTGCAATGTGTTGGGTAGTGTAATGTAGAGTCCGTCTAAGGTTTAATGGTCCTTAAGAAGAATTTTTATGTGCAATGAACTTAGGTAGTTTGATTAATCGCTTAAATACGTACTTGATGATTTTAAAAGCTAAAACATGTTAATCTTTGGTGGGACACGTTTTCTTATCGCATCATGGAATTATTACACCTCCACACTTTCTAGATACTTGTGCCGGACTCGTGTAACATTCCACACGTTTTAGATACTCGTGCCATATGAGGTGCTGAATGTGTCGTGGTGCAGTCTTCACCATGTAAAGTGTCATTGGATTAGTATGTAACAAATGTCTCACTTGGTTGTGTCTACTAGTAAGACTAGTAAAGTGTTGTGAGCAAGTGAAACATATGTGTTATTATGTTTGTTTGACTTGCCTTGTGATATTATTATTATTATTATTATTATTATTATTATTATTATTATTATTATTATTATTATTATTATTATTATTATTATTAACGATGATTCTTATGACATAGCATGAGTAGATTCAGTGCTTCTACCATTTACTAAGTACGTTTGTACTTACCTTTTAGTATGTTGTTTTCCACACCCCGAGAAGGTGGTTTTGTTGTAGGTTGAGTTCGAGATCGCTTAAGAGTGGTTTCCAGAGTTTCAGCTGTCGGAGTCTATCTTTCTTTTCTGTTGTAACAATGGTATAAAATTTTCATTTCCTTTTGTATTAATTTAAGACAGTTGTTCCTTTGGTTTATAAAGAATGGTCTTTTAATAGTTGAATGGATATTCAACCTTGTGTATTATTTCTTGGATTTTGTTTTAGTTGCAGCCCCGTATTACTTGTTGATCATTGTAGTGATCTTTTAAAGTTTTTTCTAAGTCTTTGTTTTCGTTTTCCGCTTGTTCTCTGTTATTGATGTTGTCAGGCTTACATATATAATCGATTTATTTTAATTATATACGTGTTGGACGTCTTTTTTCAATTAAGGATTCGGTATCCGGATCAAGGTCGTCACATTAAGTTACTACTGTTGAAGGAAGACATTTACCGATTCCAGCTATGAGATTCAATTTTCATAAAGCATTTCTTAAACCTTAGAGGAGGTCTATGAATTTCATGCGGTCATGTTCATTAAACTCATGGTTAAAGTCTTCTATAAAAATAAAAAAAATTAAAAATGTTCAAATTGTAAAAGTCAAACATACAGATTCGATACGAAAGATACACAAACGATATCTAAATAATAACTATAAAAAAAATTAAAAATACACAATCGATATCTAAAAACGACGTAAGTGAGACTATGAAATTCGCATATAGGCTTAACGTGGCTCATTAGATGACTCAAATGTAATAAAGCATATAAACCAACACATATATATGCGAAAAATTGTGTTTTTAAAAATATTTAAGTGTTAAGTTTATTCACCCCCCTCTAAACATAACCAAAGCCTTTTCAAGGGACCAACAATTGGTATCGGAACAGAGCTTCGGTTCTGAAGTAATGCTACTTGTTGTGCTTGTGAAAAATCTTTGAAAACTTTTTCAAGTTTCTGTTTTCGAAAGCTTTTGCATCATTGACAACAACCAGTATGCTAGGACCATGTTGATGTGCTCTCTATATCATTTTGATGAGTACAAATGTCGTATACAGGCTTATCTAGTTGCTACACATGATGAGATGATGGATGTGATGATTGATGGACCACTTGAGATCAGTAAAGTCATAATTGTGGATGTTCAAAATAAAACAATTCTAAAACCAAAAAGTGAATGGTGTTCTGAAGATAGAAAAATGGCAAATCTGAACAACCTTGCAATTGATATCATTTACAGAACCTTGGATAGCAATATGTACATGAAAGTGAAAGATTGCAAAACTGCCAAAGAATTGTGGGAGAAGCTGCAACTCATCTGTGAAGGCACTATGCTATCTAGAAAAACAAGATCTACGGCCAAACAGAAGTTTCAAAGTTCAAAATGATGTCCAATAAGACCATTGAACAAATAGAATCAAGATTCAATGCAACTCTGGATGAACTCACCCTGCTGAATGTTGTATACACTAAGGAAGAAATCAACACAAGGATTATTAAAGACTTGCCACCAAAAGAAGTTTGCGAGATGAAGGTTACTTCAATTGAAGAATCCAGGAGACTTCATGAAGAGGATACCTTCAAGTTGTTCTCAGATCTTAAAGCTTATGAATTCTGTAAGGACATTGTTGAAAGTGCCGAAAAAGAAGTGCCAAAAACTACCGCACTAGCAGCCACAAACAGAGAAGAGTCATGTCATGCTCATGATGATGAACTGGATGATATGGAAGAAAAAATTGTATTGATGACCAAGAGAATAAGGATGATGAAGTCTGGAAGAGCATCTCCAAGGGATTATGGCAAGAAAACAACTGACAAAAAGGAGGAACCAAAGAAGGAACATGACTTTTTTTGCTCCAATTGCAAGAAACCGGGACACTTCAAACCTGATTGTCCTGAGTTAAAACAAAATAAGGATCCTAATTACTTGTGCATTAATTGCAAGAGGCCTGGACATTTCAGACTTGAACTGTCCAGACCTGCTGAAAGAAAAAAGACAACAGACAAGACCTGCTAGAGAAGCACTTGTTGTTGATCGTGAATCTTGCTATGAAGTGGAACCTAAAAAAGGAAATGAATCAGATGACACTGCTCGAATAGCATACATGGATGACATTGCTCTCATGGAACTCATGGATGACACAGAGGAGGTATACAAAACTGTATCTAATAACACTCCTGCTGAAAGTGAATGTGAATCAGCTGGCGGTTCCAATCCGAAGGTTTCTGACATGGAAAAGCCTCTAGATACCCTCCTTAATCAACTGAGGATAATACAATCTGTTATAAGATTATGAAGGCATAAAGTGAAAAACTTCTAGCAGAAATTCAAAGATTGCATGCTGAATTAAGGATTCTTGAAGGTAAGGAAGAGGATTATGAACAAATTCAACATAAGCCTGCTTCACCAGCAGTAGCAACTGAATCTATTGCATAATCAAGTTGCACAACTTCTTTCAAATCTGGTAAGCCTTATGGTGATAAAACAGGCCTTGGATTTGACACTCAACAACCTTCTAAGGAATGATCTAGTAAGGTTGCTGAACCTAGTAACAGAATTTGTCCTAAGTTTGTACTTGCACAAGATCCAACACCTCAAAAGGTTGTTGGAGTAGTAAAGCCTACTGAGAATGCTTCAAGGAAGCAAAATTAGAAGTTCAAAGGGACAACAATACCTAAAAAAAAGTGTAATTCTAAGGGTAGGTTTGCTGCACCCTCTAGACCTACTAATAACAGATCTGTTGCAAGGTCTGCTGGACCTCAGAAAACTAATTCTAGATCAGTGAAGAACTAGAAATATTCCTAGGATAATAATTTCAAGCCTCAAAATGTTAATCATTCAAGGGATACGTATCTTAGAGGGAAAGACAGATTGTTCCCTACTGATGAAGATTGGAATATTCTTCCTCCTACTGTTAAAAACAGGAAGTTTAACCATAATGCTATGGCTAGACATCAACAGTGCAATCAAGAAAGGATTCAGCAGAGACCTCAACAGAGGGCTCAACATAAGCCTTAGTGGAGACCACAATATAGGGTTGTTCCTAATAGACAACAATCTTATGGTTATGCTTATGTCTATAACAACATAGATCACTTTGAACATCACAATGTACGAAAATGTCAGAAACCATATATGAATGCTACCCAACCAAATACTAAAAAAGGTTAAACCCTAACCGTGAGGGCCCCCTCGCCCCCAATCCCACAGGAATGTGATGAGAGGTTAATCAGGAGCCTAGAGCTTAGAGTCAAGGGCTGTCTTAGTTCCCCATCACTGAAGTTTTTAGCCATCGGAAATCAACCCCTTTTACGGGAATCGAACCTCTGACCTCCAACTTAGGGTCCGGACTGTCATTACAACACCCCAGCTCCTCACCACTAGGCCATATCCAGGGGATACCCAACCAAATACTAGATTCTATGGTAATGTGGCATACATATATGAAATAAAGTGCAAAACTTTTCAAAGAAGACCTTATGGAAATATACCAAGGGTTGTGCTTACCACTGACCACGATGGACGCAAACGGGTTTGGGTACCTAAAACATATTAATTTATTTTGTAGGGTGTCTGGTACTTTGACAGTGGGTGTTCCAGACATATGACAAAAAGCAAACATTGTTTGGTGGATTTTGTTTCAAGGGATGGACCAAAAGTCAACTTTGGAAACAAGGATACACCTGGATAGACAAGAGGATATGGCATCCTAATAAAGAATGTCTTAACAATCAAGAATGCTGCTATGTTGAGGGACTGGACTACAACTTGCTGAGCACCAGTCAGTTTTGTGATATGGGATATAAAGTCACCTTTGACAAGAATTATTGTATTTCCATGAGTGATATGGGAGAGCAAGTTGTACTTGCTGAAAGATGACAACAAAACATGTATGTTGTAGATTGGGCCACTGTGGTACCAAAAACCTGTCTCATTATGCATGCAAAGTCAAAACTCAACTGGTCATGGCACAAGAAGTTGAATCATCTAAACTTTGATGATATCAATCAGTTGGTGAAGAAGAATATGGTGATTGGTCTACCTGAAATCACATAAAAGAAAGATGGGATATGTGATGCTTGTCGACAATGGAAACAAACAAAAGAAAGCTTCAAATCAAAGACCCAACAATCAACCAAAAGAGCTTTGGAGCTAATGCACATGGATCTTTTTGGACCATTGATACCAACAAGCATAACTGGAAAGTACACTCTAGTAGTTATGGATGATTATTCAAGATACAATTGGGTAATCTTTATGAACAAGAAAAGTGAGACACTACAAAAGAGGCTTAAACTTTTAAAGAGACTTCATAATGAGAAAAGTGTGACAGTAGTAAAGATCAGATCAGACAAGAGTACTGAGTTCCTAAACAAAGTCACAAGAGTACTGTGAAAAAAATGGTGTAGTGCATCAGCCAGCAGCCACTGGAACCTCTCAGCAAAATGGGGTTGTTGAAAGAAGAAACAGGACATTGAAGGAAGCAGTCAGAACAATGATATGTGAAGCAATGTTACCAAAAATATATTAGGCTCAATCAATCAATACTGCATGCTATGCACAGAATTGAAATTCAGTGAACAAAAATCTTAACAAGTCACCTTATGAGATTTGGAATGGAAGAAAGCCAAATATATCCTACTTTCATACATTTGGGTGTAAATGCTTTATCTCAAATCATAAGGAGCAACTGAAGACTTTTCATACAAAATCAGATTAAGGAATCTTCTTGGGATACTCTTCAATTAGCAAAGCTTTTAGGGTACTGAATAAAAGGATATTAAAACATGAAGAATCTATACATGTTGGTTTTGATGAACCAAAGTTCATTGGAATGGAGAATGAAGAGGTTTCAGAACCTGCTATACTTCTAGAAGTCACTGATCCGGAGTATTTGGAAATTCTAAAGAAGATAAGTGACTTAAAGTTCTGTTTTTCTGGAAATGAAGATGCCCAAGCTGAAGGACCTGCTAGTGATACTACTAAAACAGCAACTGATATAGCTCAAGGATCTGGTGATCCCTCTACTGAACCAACATGTGACCCTACTGAAGATCAAGTTCTTATAAATCAAGCAAACAATGATTTACAATGGTTGAAGGTTCACCCTACTGAACAAGTGATTGGTGATGCACAGCAAGGTGTCAAGACTAGAAGACAACTAGAATCTATGTTTACTTGTTTTCTATCTCAACTAGAACCTAAAGTTGTTGAAAAAGCAATTGCTGATCCTGATTGGATAATTGCTACGCAAGAAGAACTCAATGAGTTTGAAAGAAATCAAGTATGAACAATAGTTGATAGGCCTGGTCATACAAATACCATTGGTACAAAACAGGTCTATAGAAATAAGTTGGATGAATCGTGTACCATTCTCAGAAACAAGGCTAGACTAGTAACAAAGTTATATTCACAAGCAGAAGGGATAGACTTTGATGAGACATATGCTCCAGTTGCAAGATTAGAAGCTATACGACTGTTTTTGGCATATGTTGCACACAAAAACGTCAAAGTTTACCAGATGGATGTAAAGAGTGCATTTCCTAATGGCATTCTAGAAAAAGAGGTTTATGTTCAACAACCTCTTGGTTTTGAAGTTAAGGATCAAGAAGATAAAGTGTATAGACTTAACAAAGCACTTTATGGTTTGAAACAAGCACCAAGAGCTTGGTATGAGACTCTATCTCAAATCTTAGTAATAATGGTTTTACCAAAGGAGCCATTCACAAAACTATTTTCAGAATCAATAAAGGAGACAACACTCTGCTGGTGCAGATTTATGTGGATGACATAATATTTGGTTCTGAAAATGAAGTATTATGTGATAAATTTGCTAATCTCATGCAAAGTATGTTTCAAATGGGTATGATGGGAGAAATAACTTATTTTATGGGACTACAAGTCAAGCAAATGGATGATGGAATCTTCCTTCATCAAACAAAGTATACCAAGGAGCTACTGAAGAAGTTTGGCATGAAAAATAGAACCAAAGTATCAACTCCTATGGGTACAAGCATCAGGTTGGATGAAGATAAATAAGGTAAAGATGTTGATCAGACCTTATACAAAATGATGATAGGAAGTCTTTTGTATCTCACAACCAGCAGACCTGATATATACTTTGCAGTAGGTGTTTGTGCAAGATTTCAATCAAGACCTAAGGAAAGTCACATATTTCTTGTTAAAAAGATTTTCAAGTATCTAAAAGAGATTTTGGGAGTAAGGATATGGTATTCAAAAGAAGGAAGTTTCAAATTAATATCCTACTCAGATTCTGATTATGCTGGGTGCAAGATTGATAGAAAAAAAAAAAAACCACAAAAACATGTCAGTTGATGGGAAATAGACTTGTTTCCTGGTTTAGCAAGAAGCAGAACTCTATATCAACTTCTACTTATGAATCAGAATATATAGCTGCTGAAAGTTGTTGTGCACAAGTCCTTATGGTTAAGACAACATTTAAGGGATTATGGGATTGAAGAAAGAGAAATTCCCATAATGTGTGACAACACAAGTGCAATTGCCATAACATAAAATCCTATTTTGCATTCAAGAACCAAACACATTGATGTGAGACATCATTATATTAGAGATCTTGTTGAAAAGAAAGATGTTGTCGTTCTCTACATACATACTAAAGACCAACTTGATGATATCTTTACAAAACCTCTAGATAAAGATAGATTTGTAATGTTAAGGCTGAACTTGGCATCATCAAGGTTGACTGACCTGCTGATGGTCAGCAGAGCATTGGAATTCACGAAGGGGACTAGTCTTTGCCCTGCTGGGTGCGCTCACTTGGCAGATTTGTCATTGGTATCAAAAATTCCTAAATGCTCTTGCAGTTTTGACAATCGAGCAAATGATGTTGCCAAGGGGATTGGTCTTTGCCCTGCTGGGAGAGCTCACTTGGTAATCAGTCATTGGTATTAAACTTCACATTGTATTATCAGTTGGACAAATCTATACTTACAACAAGCTGAATGAGAATATGAAGATCAATTGTGTTTTCAATGTATCAGCAGACCCCTGATCCTGCTGAATCACATCAGTAGAGTATACATGTTATCAGTCTACTGAATTCCGTCTCCTGAATATAAAGACCGCTGATAAAGTCAATCTTTGATGAAAGTCAACAATGAAGTAAATGTATTTTAATCCTATCATTATTACAACTGTTACAAGGACATAACCGTTTATTACACTAGTGGGGTTATGCAATGGGACACATGGCATTACCACATTAATTTCCACTTGAATCGTGCAAAATGCTACAGTACGTGCTACAGTATGTGCCTGAGGTGCCCTATTCTCTTATGTCTATATAATGCAGACTATTAACAAAGGTTTATCATAACATTCTCTGCAAATACACTAGTTTGGGAAGTAATCATGGTGTTCATCTTCTTCTTTCTCACAAAATCAAGAATAATCATGTTTGCTGAAGACTTATATCTTGGCACAAGCCAAAGTGTTTGAGGATATGTCACTGATGCTAATGAAAAGGAGCTAGCAATCAATGCGGGTAGAAGGATAAAGAGGTAAGCGAGGTCTTGAAAATGTTATAAACATAAGACTGCAGAATATTTCTTACAAGAATGTATGTGATTTTTGTAGAAATATGGTGATAAAATCACATACTGAGGAGTTTATGTTAGGAAAATCAAAGCGGGAACGCAGCGGAATTCAAAAATTTGATTTCCTTTTTTCCCAAGATCGACTTTGTTTAAGCAACAAGCCTAAAAGAAGTAGCCGGTGGTTACCTTGCTTGATCTAAAAGATCGTCGCTTTGACCGTCTAAGGAGAGTAGCGATGCACGGAACCGCCTTCGGCCTCTACCGCTAGTCCACATGAACAACATGCCGGAATCCACCATTGTATTACTACTAGAAAAACCCGGTTTCTAGACCGGTCTTTTCTCTCTCTCTAAATCTCTCCAGAAGAAGCTCTCTATTTTCACAAGAACTATTAGCTCATGGAATTGTGATGTACAAAAGAGCTAGCCAATCCCACCTTTATATAGGGTATGTGGCACCCAAAAGTAATCCCAATCTGATTGGGCGAAGCTTCCTAGTAGATTGGGGAGAAAGAAAACACTTTCCTAATAAAATAAGAAAAATCTCATTGATTGATTTATCTCATTTAATTTAGTATCCTATATTAAATATTTCTACTATATTGTCAATATCTTATATTGAATATATTTATCTTATTACCATAAATCTATTTTTCCAAAATCAATTAATATCGAATATTAATATTATGGTAATCTTATTAATTAAATTGCACAATTCAAATATATCATATACACTTAAAACATGCGCCCTTTTCCAAATATTTGGCATATGAATATCCTTTAATTAATATAATTTTATGATTAATTAATTGCAAAACAGATGTGTATCAATATACATATATATTCGACCCATACATATACATCATATGTATATTTAATTAATCAACATAATTAATATCTTGTATTATATTTATTCATAATAAATAAATACCACAATATTAATTAACCACAATAACCTTTATAGCATGAGATAAATTCTTTCTTTATTTGGTTATCAACTATAACCACATTTTAATCCGGCTAGATGTTCTTATGTGTGTGACCCGATAGGCTTCCGAATATGTTGGCCGTAGACACAAAGTGCAAATTACGAAAATGCCCTTCGTACCTAATGATCATGGGATAGCATCTAGCAACACACCGTGACCCCCAATTAGGGGTGTATTCGAGCCGAGTCGAGTCGATACTCTTTAGGGCTCGAGATCGACTCGACTAAAAAAGTTTGGCCTTGAAACTCGGCTCGAGATCGATCGAGCCTTGAAAAGGCAAGATCGAACTTCACTCATTAAGTACTCGATATAGCCCGACTCGGCTCGTAAGCTCGATTATTTTCCTAGAATTCATTTAATTTTTAATGAAATATGGCAAGATCGAGCTCGACTTGTCTAATACTCGACTCGAATAAATTTTTTTTATTATGAAAAATAATATTTTATAATAAATTTAATCAATTTAATTAATTAAATAATTATTTAATCAGATCGAATTAGCTTTCCGTGGTGAACTGGTCGTCCCATACCTTCGTCCGTCGATATGTGTGGAACCAAACCAGGTCTTTTTCGGTTCCAGCCTCCCCCTCGAATACAATACATAATACATAGGTTAGGTAGGGCTGGGTGAGAAAGGAAAGGGTTCCCTGTTGCCAATAAACCGGCCTTCGATAACCCTTACTCATAAAGGGTCTTACGGTCAGGAGAACTACCTAATTAAAGAAAAAGAGTGTTGTACTCGATTAATATATTTTAAAACTCGAGCTCGGCTCGGTTAATTATTTGAGTAGCTCAACTCGAGCTCGAACTCGAAAAAAACCAAATCGAGTTGATCTCTCTTGTGAGTCGAGTATGAGTAGCTCACGAGTAGCCCAACTCATTTACAGCTACCGTGTAAATAGAATCATATCGCTATAATAATATCCATACGGTCGTTCGTCGAGAGTCAAACATCAACGACCGTATCTTATAATCTAGATATCAAGCTCTCTCGAAGTAACTCATTTACTTCCACTTTGGAAAGATTCATGAGAGTAAGACATTCCTTATAAGAAGGCCCTTTCGGATATTCACCCCTAATGATAGGGTACGCGATTACTAGACGACCAAACATGTATACTCCCCATGCTTCAGTATCACACCCAATCACTACCGCAAGATCCCCTCATGGCTAGGGGAAACCTCAATAGTATCTAAGCATGACAATCCACACCGTGATGCCATGTAGACTCCGGTCCTAAGGATAATTACACAAACGCCACATAGTGTGACACTAAACAGTGTAAGTGGGTCAGTCTAACATACACATTCTCTAATACACGTCCACGTACAGTCCAAGTGTCTCTACATTTCGATAGATGAGATCTATCACTACCCTTAAAGACAGAAGACATCTAATACGTGCTAGTCTGTTTGTACTATCAATGCCCTATTTAATAGTACATAAGCCTAGAGACTTTAGAATATCAAACTTATTAAAGTGATTAGAGATCTCATCAACCATAATCGCATATCATGGTTTCTCTATCATAGTTTAATACTAAGGACGTTATCATATAACAATTCATAATTAGTTCTTTAAAAGAACAAATATATGACAACAGAAAAGCCATTTAATATATGTATAAACATAAAGAAATTGTAGAAATGATCCGACCCGGTCGGATCCGGTCCAACCCGATTGGGTTTTGGAACACTATTTCAACAATCTCCCACTTGACCTAAAACCAATTACTCGCACATACAAGGCTAACTTGAAACACGAGAATGTTATGCAATACTCGCAACCAGCCCTAGCCATGAATGGATCGCTATCCGTGGGGACTCAGACTATCTTCATACCGTGCTCCAAATGACCAAGTCAAAAGGAACCGCCTCATCACACACATGAATCTCTGGCGAGACCCTGATCCTTGCTTCAAGCAATGAATCCACTTACTATATCAGCTATATAGAAAAGGTGGAAGAACCGTACAAGGTTCAGGAATGAACCTTCTAGACTCATGTATTGCTCCCACTGCGCCTTCAAGGGCACTACTATGCTTTGGCTATGTTTTAGAATTTACAGTGACCCATAGCCATGAGCATTTCCAGCTCACTGTATCACTTAATCAAAGTGACTGCAATCCCAAACTATAGCTCCCACTATCTTCATAATATTCAGGGTGCATATCTGTATATCTTCATTTATCCGATTTCCAAGTTTCGATAAACTAGGAAACTATCCTTAACTTGTTTAAGGATATTCTCAACATTCACCCGATTAACTTTCATACTTGCTCATGACTCTTCATGGACTATGAACATCTAGAATTACTTTTATGATGGTTACTATTGCAGTAGCAAAGGAAACCTTCCATAAGCATTATCTTTCACCTTATCTTTAGGACTAACGTCCTAACATAGATAGATCTTGAGAACACCGGCTAGCATTATCTCCTATTGCGATCTATGCTAAACTCTATTAGCATCACATCTATAACTATAATCTAACAGTAGTTAAATCTATCACTATAGATTCTTATTTCTGAAAATAAGAACTGCAAATCCAAGTGCTTTCATAAAGACCTTGAACTGCCAAACATTAATTGACTGTGACATGGAGTGATAATTCCTGAGAGAGATATCTAATACCTAGCTCAAAAACATAACACAGTCCAACTATCCATCTTGCACATTGGGCATATCCCTTCTTTTGACTAAATCAAACTCCTTTGATTATCAAACAAAGAAATTGTCTAGAGAAACTTGTTTGAGTCCATAAATGGATCTCGTGGGCTAACATATCATATTATCATGTATGAACATCGAGCTATTTGCCCAACGTCTTCAACACTATCATATAGCCATGATACAAAGTTATAACAACATAGTCTGAATAGGACTGGGCTCTGCTGGCAGCATAAATATAATTACAAGGTTTACACCCCGTACCCTTCAGCCATCACTATAGCCTTATGGTAATCATATTACTATCCATGTCAGCCTTTCAGGGATATTCCCTCTAGGTAAGACAGACTAGGTTCACAACCGGGTTGTCACTGATGGAATCTAATTCATATATTATAGCTCCTGGCCATATCTCTCAATCCTACCTTCCAAACATTCCTTCATAAGTCGCGAGATATTCATTCTTCAAGATGAACATACCAGCAGCCTTTTCAGGCTTGAGGTTATCCACGGACTTATAGAACATTTGTGTGCACTAAGCAGTGTTCTACACTTCATCACTATGTGGTGTCTACTCATGTTCCAATGGTTGATTATATCTTTGTGGTTCTCAAACTCTTTTGAGATCTTATTTACTCCCACTATCTCTTTTGGAAGAAACACTTCCTCTAGAAAACAACATGTTTGGAGACAACACCTTTTGCTCCGTGGACAAGTAGATAGTATCTAGCATACTTGCTAAGATATTCCACAAAGATGCATATGTCGTACTAGGCTCTAAGCCTTTCTGAATTTGCCTATGACAACTTCAAATCATAAGTTAAGATAGATTCGACAATATACCCTTCCATTCTAATATAGAATTTATTCAACCTTTATTCTTTGGAACACGGTTAAGTATAAGGCACTATCTCAAAATGGGTAAGGGATACTTCACATGGCTTGTGTCACACCTTTGTCATATAAAGAGTTGTTTCCATTTTAGGAACACAATCTAATTGGGTATCCCAAAGATGGTATCCTTCAAGGGAGAATCTGATTCTATTTCAGACGACTTCGGAAACACCCTCCAGGTATTAATTGCTTCAATCCAATTGGAGATTATTTCCTAAGTAGCTCACCAATCTCATATTCGTACTAGCTTGAACATTTCAAAGCTTTCCGAATCGTCGTACTTCAATAAGTACATTCAACTATTTCTAAAATAGTCTAAGAGAGAGATAAACAATTATTTATGGTATAAATTGTCATAATCCAACAAACATCAATATGTTGAGGCACTAGTCAATTTTCTAGATTTTATAACCATTTTCATAAAAGGGTATTTTAGTCCTCTTTGGAAAGATACGTATAACCCTTTGGATTCACAATCATATGGTTCAAGCATCATCATAATGACATTTGATTACACGCTTACCTTCCGTAGAGACTGTGTCTAGAACAACCATAAATTAAGGATAACAGCCATATAAATTTTTAGTTGAGATTCCATCACTCACATCAACTATATGGTGAAAATAATCTAGCAAGTTAGATTTAGTGACTTTTCAACCTTATCGTAATAACATTTATTGCTTACAATTGAATTTGTCCATTAAATCCTAACGTATAGCTGAAGACATGTTCTTCATAAGAACCGGAACATAAAAACATTTATTTAGTTCCCTTATCAGTTTACTAGATTCAGAATATGGTAAGTGTTACAACGTTTGCTTCACCTTCCAAATCTGTATTTTAATCTTTCTAATTTAATCACATTCGTAGGATATCATATATCCGAGAGTTGACTTGATCTTAGATAGATTTATCCCAACATACTTGCCTAGAATAAAGGCTTCGATAATTTCTCTATTTAAGCACACGCCCTAAGCACTTGTAAATATTTCTTAGTGTAGTCTTCATAAGACTTAAAAAAGATCACAAGAGCTATGTCTTTAATTTCCTTCCATAAAGAAATCTAAAGCTTATTAAATAGTTTATCTAACCTTTTGAATCGTATTCAAAACATTAACTGTTTAATTAACCTTTAAGCAATGATTAAAGAATTAAGTCAATACTTAAATCTTTCAATTTTGAAAACGACCTTTTCAAAACTCGATGTGGTCGTTCTTATTCAACATTTGAATGACAGAATGATCATGTTGGATAGTATCCAATATGATTAATTCATTGAAACCAATTTCTAGTGATTTAATCATATGTGAGCTTCCATTTTGACTAATAATTAAAGCCTTAGAGCACTACATCAATTATGTAGTCTCCTTATCCTTAACTACTATAACGTACTTGCTCGTGTCATTGCTTATATTAAAAGGATTAAAATTACTTAATCATACTTGAGAACATTTCTCAAAAGGTTACAGTCATTAATTTGGTTTTTAATCATCGAGAATAAAAACATAGAAATAAATTTTGCTAAAACCACAACATAGAATAAAGATAAAAGAGTGTCGTTGTTTATAAATGCAAAATCGAAGCTGATCTTTGGGATTATGATTTTTCTCCCACTATTCAACTACTCCCAATTGAATTTCAAGAATTTTCCAAAAGTCTTTAGTGGCTGGAATCCTATCTAGTTGACTCGATTCCCGAAGTGGGCCGATCGACCGGTTCAATTTCGACGGGTAGGTACTTCTTACCAATCACGTCCAACGCGGCCTCCAGTGGTTTGACTAGTCAACTCTTTGACAATTCACATCGTCCATGTGGTAGTCAACATTATGTCTCTAAAATCATACGGTCCCGACGTGGGCCAATCACCACAAGATTCTTAGTCGAGTCGTAACCCAAGTATTCATGAGATCTCATAACGATCATATCTCGATAATGACAATATACCCGAGGTAGGTCAACTCCCGACGATGGCCGATCAGTTGGATCCAAACAAGGGCTCTTCACCATCACTATAATATTGAGAGACATATTATAACTTGATTTTTGTTGTGGGAGTAATTTTAAATTAATTCACTTCATTTATTTCGAATTAATTCTCTTAATTAATTTAATCATGGTCTCAATATGCATATCTATCTCTATAGAAAACATCCTACACATTCATCTAGATCGTGCCTAGTTATACATCTATCGTATAATATAAAATAAATACAAGCACAAAATAAATAAATGCGTAAAGTAACCGGCATGATCATGGACTTTTCCTATGTGCGGTTTTGAATACAAACTGACGAAACCGCAGGTCACAATCTAAAGGTAGTTGCAACCGCCAATAGGATCTTCAATGCTCCATTCTCCAATGGGGTTTTTATTTTCTTCTTTCTTTAGTTTTCATCTTCCGCTCCATTCTTGTTACATAAATCTTATCTAATAACATAAATACATCCGCCGCACACAGGGGTAGCTAATAGGAATGGGATAATGCAGAAAATAAACTGGGTCATTTTCTTCATAACGGCCTAGGACAATTTTTATACCAACACGAAAATTAAATCATTCACATCTATCCTATCGATCTAGTCCATGATCAATCGGGGTCCATATAATCATATTATATCTACTATATCTAATCCATACAATTATATCTTATGAAAAAGATCAAATTAAAATTTAACTACTTATGCGTCTTATTTTATCATATCAAATAATCAATTACCTTTTAATTAATTAAATGATTAAAATCAAAAATAAAATTAACATATAATTTTAAATCTATTTAATTTTAATTTTATTAATTAGGAACAATTCAAAATTAAAATCAAAATTAAAAGGTCTCTTTTGTTTCATTTCTTTTAGTTCTTAACCAAAAGGGATGACTTTGGTTTCCTAAACCAAAAGACACCTTTCCACACAAGATTTGGTTGACTGCTTTGCCACTTCCAAAATCAAAATTTTGAAAGTGGGCTTAGCCTAAGCCTTTTCCCAAATCAAATATTTGGAAAGGGCCTTGGCCTATTCCAAACAAAATTTGGAAAGGCCAATATTTTGGTTGATTTGCCTGGCCACTTTCCAAAATCAAAATTTTGAAAGTCGCCTAGGCCTAGGCCTTTCCCCAAATCAAATATTTGGAAAGGGGGGCCTATTCCAAACAAAGTTTGAAAATGCCATTATTATTTTCATGCCATGTGGTATCCCAATTGCCCAAACTATTTGAACCATTGGTTAGCCACATTACACAACCAAACAAAGGAGATATCAATTCACAATAAATATCTCAAAAAGAAAAACAAAATCAGGACCGCCACGAGACAACCAACCGACGGCAGCACCCTACGGCCGCCGCATGGTGGGGAGCCGCCGCCAGTCGGCCGAGCTCCCTACACGAATATTTTTTTTTTCTTTTTCCGCAATCGTGAATCTAGATCTTGCATCTATCGATTAATTACTACACATATTAACATGCTTATTGCTTAAGCTCGAAGCTCGCATTGATACCACTGTTAGGAAATCAACGCGGGAACGCAGTGGAATTCAAAATTTTGATTTCATTTTTCCTAAGATCAAATTTGTTTAAGGAACGAGCATAAAAGAAGTAGACGGTGGTTACCTTGATTGAGCTAAAATATCGATGCTTTGACCGTCTAAGGAGAGTAGCGATGAACGGAGCCACCTAAGCGTTCGACCTTGTAAGGAACATTTTATTGATGATGGCCATACTAGCTGTTATAGCAAGCCTGAAATAAGTTAGAACTCTCTGTATAAGACTTTACTTAGAGTCTGACATGTTGTGTAAGTTGAGACAGACAAGTATTGTACTAGTTGGTAGGATGACAAAGTAAAACAGAAATCAGGCAGAGTGAAGCCAGTCAAGTACCAGTAGAGAAGCATGAAGACATTATGGTCTGACTTATAACCAATGATGTCTGTGATGACCTTGGATAAGTCTAAGTTAACATTCAAATGATGGAATATATTGTCAAATATGGTGTGCACTGATCTCACCCGAATCTAGGATTCATGAAGTACAAGAAGTAACTGAATGATCGAAGAAAATAGCAAAGCAGCAAACCGACAGAGTGAAGTGACTATCGGCTGAGTAAAGACAGAGCAGTGAAGAAAGAACCAAATTGCCAAGTCAGAAGGATCACTTAACTGTCAAAAAGGTTTGGATACAGATCTGGTCTTGGCTACAACGGATCGGGATGAGGATAAAAACAATGGCCAACACAATTCTGAATCAAGGACCAAGACCGGAACTAAATTCAAAAATGGACAGACCATAGTTTCAACCACTCACCCTGTACCAGTGAAATCAAAAAGCTAGTGTACTGAAACAGCCGTGTAAATCATCATACTGGCTTATTAAAGTTAGAGCCTTATTGAAAGATAAGGGAAGACTTTACCCTTCAGAAGATGAATGGAATGTTGCACCCCCAAAATACAAAAATAAACCATTTCATGCTATGCATCATGTGTTTAGGAAAAGCCAACCAAGGTATATTCCTCCACACAAGAAGCAGTATGGAAATAAGTTTCCTCCTGCATATTGGAGAGTGAAAAAGGATGCAAATGCACCAAAAAGTAGAGAAAAGTATCGAATACCTTTAGTAGAAATATTAGAAGCTATTCTGCCATGCCTTATACATATGAAGTTGATGACTTCAATTATCCAAAAAGAAGATACTTTGGATATACACTTGGAGTAGGAGGCATGACTTCTAACAGGCATGGACACAAATAGTGTTGGGTACCTAAACACACTTAACTTGTTTTGTAGTATGTCTGGTACATAGATAGTGGATGTTCCAGACACATGATAGGGAACAAGAGATGGTTGACTGATTTCGAAGCCTTTGATGGACCCAAAGTAACATTTGGAGGCAATGAAAACCCAAGAAAAATTAAGGGGGAAGGCATAATGCTCAGAAACAGTTTGAAGATTCAAAATTTAGCTTATGTTAAAGGACTGAATTTCAATCTGCTAACTATCAGGCAATTATGTGACAAAGGCTACAATATGTTGTTCAACAAGGAAGGATGCATGGTGATCCATAGCCAAACCAACATAGGTGTACTTGCAAGAAGAAGTGAAGACAACATGTATGTGGTAGATTGGAAGACAACAAAAGCAGAAACATGTTTGCTTGTCCAAAATAAACAATCAACCAGCTGGATTTGGCATAGAAAATTGAACCATCTCAACTTCAAAACCATCAACACACTGTCAAAGAACAAGCTAGTTGAAGTCTTACTAGAGATCACACTTAAGAAGGAAAATCTCTATGATGCATGTCAAAAAGCGAAGCAAATCAAAAGCTCTTTCATGTCAAAGCCCTATGTTAAGGGTGAATTTATACGATTTATAACGTTATATTCTATGGTATTTTCCCTCGTATTTGTATGAATTTGCAGAAGAAACGATTGTTTAATGGAAATATTGAGCAAATGATATTTTAAATGAGTTAATCGCAAAATAGGTTGATTTTGGTGCTTTAATTGTGATTTTATGATTATTTGAGCGTTATTACATTTTGCGATGTTTTTATGTGTTATAGATGCCTGTTTGAGGCTCAAAAGATGATCAAAAGTTGATTAAGTTCGAGCTAATTGATGATAAAAGAGACAATGAAGGAATTGACAAGAAGAAAAGAGATAAAGATCAAAAAAATCAGAATTCGATTTTATCAAACTGGCGTCCAGGTTCCGTCCAGTGGACGGGCGTCTGATGAAGTGAACGAGCGTCCAGGGATGGGAAGTTGATTCAGGAAGTTTGGACGCAGGAGTGGACGCTGGATGGACGAGCGTCTGGTCATGACTCGGCCCGATTCGAAGTTTTATTGAAGAGTGGACGGGCGTTCACCCTTTCCCGACGGGCGTCCGGTAGCCGACTTAGCTGAACCGCCTTCGAATTCTATATAAGGCAGCGTATTTTCTCCACAATCACAACACATTACTCAAACCCTAAACCTAGGGGCGGCTTAGCTGCGATTTACTTTAGTTTTCATCTAGTTTTTATGCTTTTAATTTCTAGATAAACACCTTCAAATTTATGTACTTTTCTCAAGCTTTTCGAGTTGATCAAGTAATGTTAAGAGGCTAAAGCCTTATCAAACGAGCATTGTGAAGCCATCCGACACGGTTTGATTCCGTTTCTGCGATTATATTGTGAGTTTTATCTAAAGTTGTTTCCTTTATCATTGTTTATATTGTTTAATCGCAATTGTATCGAAAGACTTGCATGTTATGATTGTTTTATGTTGATGAAAATCTCTATAAACCTTAGATCATCATGATAAGGAATGGTTGTAAAATCTATCATAATGAGAGTTAATAGGTTAAATTGCTAGGTTAAAGTTCACACCTTTGATTAGTAAAATCGTTAATCTTAGATCGAAAGATATAGATTAATAAGTGAATCACCTAAGAAATTAGGGTTCATGCTTTATACAAGGTAAAACCACAACTTGGTTAGAAAACGCAATATAATCGAGATAGGAATTGATACTTGTTAGGATAGGTGGATCAATCGCTCGTTTGTTCGTTAAAATATGAATTTAATCCCGTGAAACTTGAATTGCCTAGTTTAGTTACTTTTATTTCATAATTAGTTTAAGTTTAATAGTTCGCAACCCGTATCTTTCCTGGCTTTAGATCATATCTTCTGTCCAGTTTTACGTTTTAGTTAAGTTCGTTTTCAATTTCGTTTAGTTTTATCCGCTGTTTAGTTTAGTAATCGTGACATAGGTTAGTTAGTTAAACAAAAACTAGAGTTAGCAATCGCCAGTTCCCCGTAAGATCGACCCGGCATTAACCACTATTACTACGATCCTTATACTTGAGGTTAACCGGATTATTACTTGTTTGTTTTAATAAAATCCGTGACAAGTTTTTGGTGCCGTTGCCGGGGAACCGGACGGTTGTCTAGTTTTTGTTTTTCGTTTTTTTTTATTTCGTTTTAAATTCCTGTTTTTAGTTGATAATTGTTTCAGGTAGTTGTTAAGTAGATAATTAGGGTTTAGTTAGGGTTTAAGACCTTCCCTTAGTAGTTTTCCTTTGAGATTAGATCGTCTTCCTTTCTGTTTTTCTGTCTTTCTGTCTTACCTCCTTTTCTTTTCTGCAAATTTCTGCTTCTGTTCTTGTTTTCCCGCTACCAAACGGGCGTCTGGATATCTTGGACGCCCGTCCGCTGGAAAATCATCAATTCTGATCTGTTTTTATTCACTTAGACGAGCGTCCATAAGATTTGGATGCCCGTTCAAGTATTCTGCCTTTCAGACGAGCGTTTGGACCACTAAACGCCCGTCCAGTCCTAATTCAACCTGGACGCCCGTCCAAACCCTTGGACGTCCGTCTGGCCCCTTTTTCTTCAATAATTTTGTTTCCTTTTTCTTTCCCTTTCTTTTCTTTAGGTTTTTAATTTTTAGTTTAGGCTTTTAATTTCATAGATTTTAGGCTTCGTTTCACTTGTTTTTGGTCCGGTTTATGCAAACTCAGAGTAAAAAGGGACCGTTATTATACACCCCGAGCGAACCGTAGTCCGGCCAAATAGGTAGATTTTCCATTCTGCGGTTCTGGCAGACAGAGCCGAGCAAGATATTGAAGATCAACTAGCAAAGAAAATCACTGATTTTGTGATAATGGCCGCTAATAATAGACGTACGTTGGCAGACTACGCCATGCCAGGCGAAGTCAAAGTTAACCCGGCTATTGTTATCCCAGCCATTACCGCACAAACCTTTGAGCTAAAGCCAGGACTTATCCAGATGATGCAGCACGCATCAATTTTTCATGGCTATCAATCAGAGAATCCGCATACCCACTTACATACGTTCTTAGAGATATGCGGTACTACCCGCATCCAAGGAGTAAGTGAGGATGCTATCAAGCTAAAACCTTTTCCATTTTCTCTGAAAGGAGTGGCTAAAGAGTGGTACACCTCTCTCCCCTCTGAATCTATCACCACCTGGGCAGAACTCGAAAAGGAGTTCTTGAGTCAATATTTTCCACCATCAAAGACAGCCCAGTGTTTAAATGAAATATTCACTTTCTATCAGAAAGAGAATGAATCATTCTTCGAATGTTGGAAGAGATTCAAGTCTCTTCTTAGAAAGTGTCCCCACCATGGCTTGCCACTGGAAAGGCAAGTCAACACCTTCTTTAGTGGATTGAACGAGCTTACCAAAGGCATGGTCAATAGTTCTTCTGGTGGGGCATTTCTGAAAAAAAAAACACCTGAAGAGGGATGGGCATTGTTTGAGGACATTGCAAAGTATAACTATGCCCCCTCTTATCAAGCAATCCAAGCACCTCCTCCTCCCAAGGTTGAGGAAGTCAATTTGCAAAGTTTGATCGCCATGCTGCAGAAGCAGATGGCAACACCTCAAGTTTCAAATCCGATAAATCAAACTTCTTCTTTTCCACAGAACCCTCAGGTTTTGTACTGCGAAAACTGCTGTCAGACTGGCCATATGAATGGCCAGTGTCAATTTAATCCCCCTACACCTTATCAAGTGAATGATGTTCATGATTATGGACAGTACAACCAAGTCACATGTCAGAATTGTGACGAGGTGGGGCACACTTCTAGATTTCGTCCTATGAACGGCGAATGTCGAAGTGAATGCATTCTATGGCCGAACAATCGAGAGGTTCAATCGGTTTACGGCCGAGAATAATTTTCAAAACCAAGGGTTTAGTCAACCTTCAAGTTTTAATCCTAATTCGAATTTTAATTCGAATCAAAATTTCAATAGAAACCCTGGTTTTAATCAGAACCAAAATTCAAATTTTTCCAATCCTACTCAAAGGTTTAATCAGAATTGGCCCGCCAATCCCAATTCTGCAGTCCAAAGTCGGCCCAGCCAGCCCTATTCTCCAAATTCCCAAAACTCTCAAGGCCCCTCCCAATCTACCAATCTTGAAGCTAAGTTGGAGGAGCAAAGTAGATCAATGAACAATCTTGAGAGACAAATTGGGCAACTGGCTGAACAGTTAGCTTCTAGACCCCCAGGGCAGCTGCCCAGTTTCACCGAGAAGAATCCAAAGGGTGGTCAAGTTGCTCAGGTTGACTTGAACAGAGGCCCATGTACTGACCTCGTGCCATCAATTCAATACGGTAAAGAGGAGGTCAGTGCAATGAATCTGAGGAGTGGTACTCAAGTTATTGGTCCTTCCCATCAGGGAAACCACTAGCCCCTCCTGCCATTGATAAGGCAGGAGGGGAAGCTGAGCACCTACACTCCCCTCAACTGCAAGAGGAAACTCAGGTGGCTGATCCCCTGAGAGGTGAAGAAGTTGGTGATCCTCAAGTGGCTGATCCCTTGAGGACTGAAAAAGCAAGCGAAGGTCAGGAGGCTGATCCCCTGACTACAAAAAAATCTGAAAAATCTGTTCGATGGAAAGATCTGGAAGACAAAGCTGTAAGTGCATCCTCAAAGAAAGTCTTTTCTGAGAGTGACCTTAAAAAGCTTCCATTTCCACCGAGAAAGAGCAACATTCCCTTAAGTGAGGACAAAAAGTACGAAAAGGTGCTGAACCTTTTGAAGAATACTCAGGTAAATCTTCCATTATCATAAGTCTTGGTCGAGATGCCTAAGTATAAAAAATTCATCAAGGATGTTGTGTCTTCGAAAAAGAAGTTAGCAGGCATGGAAAGGCAAATTGGTGAGGATTGCTCCATGATTAATTATGAAAACTTACCAATTAAAAGAGGTGACCCTGGCA
The DNA here is from genome assembly GCA_036785695.1 of Gentiana straminea. Taxonomy (NCBI): domain Eukaryota; kingdom Viridiplantae; phylum Streptophyta; class Magnoliopsida; order Gentianales; family Gentianaceae; genus Gentiana; species Gentiana straminea. Next base: position 152,139 of record JAVUPR010000552.1, read on the forward strand.
AGTTCGTACTTACGGTGTTAATGGGAGGTCTAGTCTTCCCTAATTCTTTGTGTGATCTAGGTGCCTCTATAAGTCTTATGCCAATGTCTGTATGCAAACAGCTGGGTTTACAAAGCCTTCTAGAACCCACTACTATGAGTTTGCAATTCGCTGATAGATCTTCTAAGAAAGCTTTAGGGATCCTGAAAGACGTTTTGGTTCAGATTGATAGATTTACCTTTCCAGTTGATTGGTATGTTTTAGATATGGAGAAAGACGAAAACGTCCCCCTGATTCTTGGAAGACCTTTCTTATCTACAGCTAGAGCCCTCATCGATTGCGATGGTGGGCAAGTGACTATCCGAGTTGGTGATCAAGAGGTGAGTTACAATGTCTTAAAGTCCATTCAAGTACCCTCTGGCCCTCCAACCGGCTTTTCCATTGATTATATGACGGATGATTTCACCGATTATATGGATAAGCAAGTCATGGTTGTAGAAGCGGAATACGAGCGAATGGTTGACAACCTAAATACTCATGGTGTGGTTAATCTAGATCAATTAGCAGCTGATTTCAAGGAAGAATTGTTGGAAGGAGAAGCTTTGGCAATGGGACCACAGAGTAAACTCAGTGATATTGAGTTGAAAAGTGGAGATCTCAAGTCGGGTTTAGAAGACCCCCCTGCTGATTTGGTGTTGAAGCCGTTGCCTAAACATCTTAAGTATGTGTTTTTAAGAGAAGGTGACAAGCTTCCTCTCGATCATATCCGCCAAGTCGTCTCGTTTAGAGGAGATGAAATTAATCAACGTCTTGAAACGTAACGAAAAAGCCTTTGGGTGGCAAGTAGGAGATATCAGAGGGATATCTCCCGACATCTGTATGCATAAGATCAAGACTAATGAGGGTGCGAAATGTGTTAGACAGCCCCAGAGGAGGCTCAACCCTCATATGCAAGAGGTTGTTAAGAAAGAAATCATTAAACTTCTGGACATGGGAATCATTTATGCCATCGCTGATAGTGAATGGGTTTCCCCAACTCAGGTAGTTCCCAAGAAATGAGGAATTACGATTGAGAAGAATGAGAAGGGAGAGGAAATAGCATTGAGACTTGTCACTGGTTACAGAGTCTGCATCGATTATCGGATGCTCAATGAGGTAACCATGAAAGATCACTTTCCCCTTCCATTCATTGATCAGATGCTTGAGCGTCTGGCAGGACACGCATTCTACTGCTTCCTAGATGGCTATTCAGGATACTTCCAAATACCCATAGATCCAGCTGACCAAGAAAAGACCACTTTTACCCGCTTCTTATGGTACATTCGCTTACGGGCGAATGCCATTTGGTCTCTGCAATGCCCCAGCTACATTTCAGAGATGTATGCTGGCTATCTTTGACGGGCTCGTAGAAAAATGTATGGAGATTTTTATGGACGATTTTTCGGTTTTTGGTCAGTCTTTTGATGATTGCCTAGACAATCTTGATCAAGTGTTATCCAGATGTGTGGAAAAGAACTTAGTGCTCAATTGGGAAAAATGTCATTTCATGGTAGATGAAGGAATAGTTCTTGGCCACAAAATCTCCGCCAAGGGTATAGAAGTTGACAGGGCGAAAGTAGAAGCTATCGAGAAGATGAGCTATCCCAAGAATGTGCGTGAAGTTAGAAGCTTTCTTGGACATGTTGGTTTCTACAGAAGATTCATTCAAGACTTCTCCAAGATAGCCAAGCCCCTGTCTACTTTACTAAAGGAAGACGTTGAGTTCAATTTTGATGAGAGCTGCGAGCAAGCGTTTGAGGAGCTTAAGGATCGTTTAATATCTGCTCCAATTCTTATATCGCCTGACTGGAATCTACCTTTTGAGCTTATGTGCGACGCATCGAACTATACGGTTGGTGCTGTTCTAGGACAAAAGATCAAAGGGAAATTTCAGCCTATCTATTACGCCAGTCACACATTGAACCCCTCTCAAGTTAACTATACTACTACTGAAAAGGAACTACTGGCCATAGTCTTTGCTATGGACAAGTTTCGTAGTTACTTGTTAGGAGCTCAAGTGATCGTGTGGACTGATCACGCTGCTTTGCTGTATCTGATGACTAAGAAAGAGGCTAAACCGTGCCTACTACGTTGGATACTGACCCTACAAGAGTTTGACGTTCAAATTAAGGACAAAAAGGGCAGTGAAAACGTAGTAGCTGATCACGTTTCTAGAGTGTTAAGTGAGGAAAAGGATGATCCAGATGATATAGATCTTTACTTTCCTCTAGAGAACATTATGCTAATAGACGGTTGTCCTCCTGATGTTCTATGGTATTCTTCCATTGTAAATTACCTTCATGCCTGTTATCTCGATCCAGAAATGTCTTATCAGGAGAAGAAAAAGTTCTTCTCTGATTTAAAATCTTTCGTTTGGGATGAACCTTATTTTTTTAAGATCTGTAAAGATGGTCTGCTTAGAAGATGTGTTCTTGAGTCTGAGCAACGGGATATTATCGAGCAATGCCACAGTGGACCCACTGGAGGTCACTTTGGTCCGTGGAAAACCGTTGCTAAGATCTTCCAATCCGGTTTCTATTGGCCTACGATCTTTAAAGATACAGAAGCGTTCTGTAAAGCTTGTGTTAGATGCCAACGAACCGGTACTCTGACGAGGCGTTTTGACATGCCTTTGAAACCCATCCTAGAATGCGAGGTCTTTGATGTATGGGGTATCAATTTTATGGGACCATTCCCATCATCTTGCGGTAATAAATACATCTTAGTATGCGTAGACTACGTGTCTAAATGGGTGGAGGCTCAAGCCACTCTCACAATGATCATAAGACGGTCATGAAATTCTTAAAGAAGAACATCTTTGTGAGGTTTGGATGTCCACATGCCTTGATCAGTGATGAAGGGACACATTTCTGCAACCGACCGCTAGAGAAAGTTCTCGAAAAGTATGGTGTTCGTCATAAGACAGGAACACCATATCATCCGATGACTAGTGGTCAGGTTGAGAGAAGCAACCAAAGTATCAAGAAAATCCTGGAGAAAACAGTCAACAGTCATAGAAAAGACTGGAGTTTGAAATTGGATGATGTACTTTGGGCATACAGAACTGCCTATAAAACCCCTATGGGTACATCTCCGTATCAAATGGTCTATGGAAAGCCATGTCATCTGCCTGTCGAGTTAGAGCATAGAGCTTATTGGGCTACAAAGTTTCTGAACTTTGATTCCCAATCTTGTGGGAAACATCGACTGCAACAGTTGCATGAGTTGGACGAATTCAGACTCCAGGCCTATGAAAGTGCCAGGATTAGTAAAGATAAGATGAAACTACTCCACGATGCTAAGATTAAAAAGAGAGAATTTCGAGTCGGCGAACAAGTTCTTCTATACAATTCTAGGTTACATTTGTTTCCTGGAAAGTTGAGAACACGTTGGTCCGGCCCCTTCGAGATTCTCCAAATTATTCCTGGAGGTGTTCTAGAACTATGAGGTTATGGTGACCAGCCGTTCCGAGTGAATGGTCAAAGGTGTAAGCACTACATTGGTGAACCTAAAGAAAAGCCTTTGGATGTTCGTTTCCTCGATATCCTCGGGTGTGATGCTACAACAGTCGAAGAATTCGACGAGTTTTCACCCGACCTGTTTTCAGAGGATGACGGTAGTGGTCGATCTGAAGATGTTCTAGCAGGTAGTTGGGATATGGAAGAGTATTGGAGGGAGCGTCAACTGAAACGTCATCAGGAGAATCAGAAGAGGAAGAGGTCAGTCATGGGGAAGTTTAAGCGTATTTGGAAAGCTGTTAAAGATTTCACCCCATGTGTGAGGTGCTGTTTTTGCAGCCACACTACTAATCAGAGCTTACACGAGGTAGTGGCTGGCAGAAAAGTCAAATGGCCTGATCAAGGCTGAGCTTTAAACGGTGTCGAGCTAACGACATTAAACAAAAGCGCCACTAGGGGGCAACCTAGATATCGTTCTTTTAGTTGTTTTTGTTTTATGCTTTGTTAGTGTTAGTATTTAATTTTTGTTTATTCAGTTTTAGCCTTATTAAGTTTTTGTTTTTATCTTCGAGTTAGTTGTGCTTTCTAGATATGGATTTTGGTGTTCAGCCAGAGGAGTTACCTTTCCTTAGGAAGATCCCACTAATCACTGTAGATGACGGACCGGGAGGAACCATTGTTTTGCACGTAGACTTCGACATTAGTACCCGCATCAAGACGGTCACCTTTGTTCTCATTGTTCCCCGCTATTCGGGAGGTGGAGACTTCACTACTGAGGAGTTACAAGCAGCTCTAGGACGTCCAAACACAATCCTGAATGATCCGATGCTGACAGATTTAGGGCTAGTGCTGCAAGCTGAGCATTTTCGAGGTGTTGATGTAGCTGGTGAGGATTGGGGTGTGCAAGATGAGTATGACTTCCCTCCGGCAATTGACATGCTCCGCCGTCTTATCCGCGTTGTGGATTGGTCGGACATTTATGATGACTAGCGTTGTTAGGTTATTTCGTCGAGCACACGACGTAAAACAAAAGCGCTTGGTGGGAGGCAACCCTTTCGCTTTCTACTTGTTTTTATTTATTTTCTAGTAATTTTATGTTTTTCGTTGATTTTCATTTGTATTTTTGAAGTTTTATTTAAGTTTAATGAGAAAATGCAAGTTTGAATTTAAACTGTATGAAATTGTATAAATTTTGCAATTTTTCTCTATTGGACGCCCGTCCAGTGCCCTGGACGCCCGTCCGTCATGCACAATTGTTGAACGAGCGTCCAACATTCTTGGACGCCCGTCTGAGAGCCCCCTTTCAATGATGTATGTCAACTGAGCATTTGGACGAGCGTCTGTTTATATGGACGCCCGTCCAGTTCATGTGATCTCCAGCTGGACGCCCGTCCTATTACCTGGACGCCCGTCCAGTCCCTACCTATATATACCTCCTCACCCCATGGAAAATCACTTTTGCAGAATTTCAAATACCTCAACCCCGACTTTTGCCCTCCTTTTGCCCTAAAATCCTTGTTTCTACACCAAATTGGGTGCTTCAAAGTCCCACAAACAGCTCTCAATCCCCTCTTGTCGATTTTTCACTCCAAATCCTACGACAAACACCCATCAATTTGATTCGGTAATATAGTTGGTGCGACTGTTTTGAAGAAAAATTGGATTTTTGGGATCAATTTGGCATTATTTGGAACTCTAATCCGTTTTATCATCACCCCATCATCGTACTTGGTAATATTTTGTAAGTTTTTCCTAGCTTATTGCACGTTTTTTTTAGTCGATCTTCGAGTCGACTGTTTTATAGGAATTTCCTCTTATTTGTTTTCTTTCTTGCTCTGTTCTTGATTCTTGTTCTGTGGTGATATGTGATGTTGATGGATGTTGTTGGATGGTCTGCATTGCTGTTTTGATATGGTTTGGTGTTGGATTGTTTGGGAAATCCCGTTTGGACGATAAACGGGTGATTTGTTTGTTGGGATTGCTTTCGTGTAGTCTAGGCTTGAATTTTGGTTCACAAGAAGGCGGTGGTTAAGAGACATGGTAAGGAAGTGGCCAGGGAGGCCGGAAAGAAACGAAAGGAGTTTGATCCTACTTTAGTTGATCCTAACCGGGGTGTGAGTATCCGAGAACAACCCCCTAGAGCCACCCAAACTAGGACTACTTTGAGGGACGAACCTACCTCGGAATCCGAGACGGACGATGATATCCCTTTGGTAAGGATGCCTCGAGCCCAGAGAGGTGGGGGTTCGTCTAGGGTAGAGGAAGCTATGGATGTTACCCGGGAAGAGGAGCCGGTTGAAACTAGGGCTGCTCAACCTAGAAAGAAAGCCAAAACCGTACCTCCTATGCCTATGCCTCGTAGATTCGTGAACCCTAAGGCCCACGATGCTTACACCAAGCACTATTTTTCATGGACTATGTTGATAGAAAGGGCTATATTGGAAGCTAAGGTAGATCCAGGGTTTGTCAAGTTACTAAAGGACCGGAAATGGGACGCTCTAATGACGATCCAAACTACCCCAGTCAATGGCTCTTTAGTTCGGGAGTTCTATGCTAACTATTCGGAAACCGACTTGGAGACGAAGGTAGTCGTGGTTCGAGGGGTAGAAGTTCCGTTTACACCGGAGGTGATTAATGCGAAGTATGGGTTGGCAGCTTTTGAGGGTCAAGATTATAAGGAGGAGATTGTCCATAGACAGAGTTTGGGGCAGGATCCTTTGGAGGAGTTAAGATTGAGAGTTTGCCCGGATGTGGCTTGGACGTTACGGCCGGGAGGAGACCGGAAGGAGTTGGTTACCACGACCCGGACGGAGGATTGGAAAGTCCAAAGTGTCGATTTATTTAGAATCGGTTGTTGCCTAAGAACAACCTGACACACTTTCATATTGGTGACCTAGGCATGATGTATTCGTTAACATTTGGCCTGAATGTGGATGTGGGACAGGCATTATATGATGAGGTGGCTATTAATCAGAAGATCTATACTCGTTGCTTGATTATCCCTCACCTGATCCATAGTCTCTGTATTGATGCCGGTGTGCCTGAGTATGGAGCCGATCACAAACCGAAGAACCCGAGGCCTATAGAGAGAGAGAGGGGTAAGCCTTCGGGTCAGTCAGAGTCAGGGGCACCGCATGAGCCTGGTACGTCATCAGCACCGCCTCAAGCGTCCTCACTTCCGACTTCATCTCCTTCGGTTCGGATGAGGCTCAGTATGGGCAACAGTGTGCGAGACTGGCTGGAGGACATCAGGACGTCTCAGAACAACATTTTGACGATTCTACAGTGTATTAGTGAAGGCCGGCGGCCAAGGGACGTCAGAGTCTTCGATCCGAGCGTTATTGATTACCATTTTTCTGACGAGATCGAGCAGGCCATCGCGGATGTTTTGGAGAAATCTGAGTCTTCTTCCGATGAAGAGCCTGACTCCGCAGCTGGGACTGCGGCACCACCATCTGGACCCTCTTCCGATCCTCCAGCTGACGATTCTCCGGCTCCGGGGCAGTCATGATTTTATTTGCCTATTTTTGCTACTTTTTGCCCTAGATACTGTCATTGTCTATTTTCGCTACTTGTTCCTTATATGATTCGTTGTAATTTTTGATATTGCTACTGTTACTTTTTTCCGATGGATCATGTAAGCCGTAAGGCATCAGTACTTTTATTTCATATTTTCTTTCAACTGCTGACTGTATTCATTGCTTTATCTTTTGGTATAGATCGTTTTTGTTTTCTTTTTCTTTTTCTTCTGGTATATTTCCCCGTTTTCCCCGAGATGTTTCCCTGTTTGTCGAGTCGTGCAGGTGAACTTTTAGCGGTTTTATCGAGCTACATTGTATGGTTACGAGTTTCCAGTGTCATTATGTAGGCTTCGGCCTGACCAACGATTCGTGTACCGGTTGAAATCAGCTATGTCTTTTCCTTTTTCTTTCGTTCTGCACAACATGAGGACATGTTGATCTTTAAGTGTGGGGGAGGGGAATGATTTGATATGTATCTGTACATTTGCTTAATTCGTAATGTTTCTATGCTAAAATGAGCTAAAATTTTTAAATTTTTTTGACACTTTTGTTTTTGTTTTGTCCCGAGTAGGCAATTCAATTCAATGTTCGATATTTTTATAGTCATCCAAGCTATATATCATATGTTTGATAAGTTAGTTGTTTCACCTGTGATCTATTTTTTCACGAGCCATAGTAAATGATGAGCTAATTTATAAAGTTATACCCCTTTTGGACGAGTGATTTCTGATTTTCTTATAAGGCATGTGCTTAGTGCTACGTATATATCTTAAGATTTATGATAGTTTGTATTTAGATCCGAAGTATGTCATACTGTGAATATCTGAGGTTTGAATGTGATAAGTAACACGTAACTTATTGTCAAAATGAAAAAGTTGAATGATATATGAATAAAATGGGTGTGTCGAAAGCTAGTCGATGATTTGAGTGCAATAGGGTATACCACGTATGTCCTGTACCACTATGATGACCAAAAGCTCACGACAGTCAGAAGAAGCTGCCTTATGATTGGAGTAAGGTAGGGTATATCTCGAATATCCTATTATGCTATGACAGGGCAATAGCTCATTCTGATGTGTGTTTAAAGTGAAGATAGTTAAATCAACTAATGAATTGTTATGAATATAAGACTAAGTTATCGTCTATCTTATCCTTAGTATAAACTGATAGATATGCTGTAGGGATTATCCTCTGAGTATTTCAGAAAGGTCCTAGATATGTTCGATCATTCTTTTCGGGATATCTTACGTTTGTAGGGTACATCTTATGAGTGTCATTTATTGCTAGTCTACGAGGGGGTATTAGCTAGTTTTGCTTTGAGTTCCTCGAGTTTGGATTTAGTGGAATTTTTCTATGGCTATGCACACACACTGGTGAACTTCTGATTTATTGGATATGTGTTATATATGTTTAGATGTACGTTCTTTTCTCGAGCCTTTATCTTGTCTTGTTTTGCTCGGGACGAGCAAAAGCTAAGTGTGGGGGAGTTGTTAAGGGTGAATTTATACGATTTATAACGTTATATTCTATGGTATTTTCCCTCGTATTTGTATGAATTTGCATAAGAAACGATTGTTTAATGAAAATATTGAGCAAATGATATTTTAAATGAGTTAATCGCAAAATAGGTTGATTTTGGTGCTTTAATTGTGATTTTATGATTATTTGAGCGTTATTACATTTTGCGATGTTTTTATGTGTTATAGATGCATGTTTGAGGCTCAAAAGATGATCAAAAGTTGATTAAGTTCGAGCTAATTGATGATAAAAGAGACAATGAAGGAATTGACAAGAAGAAAAGAGATAAAGATCAAAAAAATCAAAATTCGATTTTATCAAACTGGCGTCCAGGTTCCGTCTAGTGGACGGGCGTCTGATGAAGTGAACGAGCGTCCAGGGATGGGAAGTTGATTCAGGAAGTTTGGACGCAGGAGTGGACGAGCGTCTGGTCATGACTCGGCCCGATTCGAAGTTTTATTGAAGAGTGGACGGGCGTTCACCCTTTCCAGACGGGCGTCCGGTAGCCGACTTAGCTGAACCGCCTTCGAATTCTATATAAGGCAGTGTATTTTCTCCACAATCACAACACATTACTCAAACCCTAAACCTAGGGGCGGCTTAGCTGCGATTTACTTTAGTTTTCATCCAGTTTTTATGATTTTAATTTCTAGATAAACACCTTCAAATTTATGTACTTTTCTCAAGCTTTTCGAGTTGATCAAGTAATGTTAAGAGGCTAAAGCCTTATCAAACGAGCATTGTGAAGCCATCCGACACGGTTTGATTCCGTTTCTGCGATTATATTGTGAGTTTTATCTAAAGTTGTTTCCTTTATCATTGTTTATATTGTTTAATCGCAATTGTATCGAAAGACTTGCATGTTATGATTGTTTTATGTTGATGAAAATCTCTATAAACCTTAGATCATCATGATAAGGAATGGTTGTAAAATCTATCATAACGAGAGTTAATAGGTTAAATTGCTAGGTTAAAGTTCACACCTTTGATTAGTAAAATCGTTAATCTTAGATCGAAAGATATAGATTAATAAGTGAATCACCTAAGAAATTAGGGTTCATGCTTTAGACAAGGTAAAACCACAACTTGGTTAGAAAACGCAATATAATCGAGATAGGAATTGATACTTGTTAGGATAGGTGGATCAATCGCTCGTTTGTTCGTTAAAATCTGAATTTAATCCCGTGAAACTTGAATTGCCTAGTTTAGTTACTTTTATTTCATAATTAGTTTAAGTTTAATAGTTCGCAACCCGTATCTTTCCTGGCTTTAGATCATATCTTCTGTCAGTTTTACGTTTTAGTTAAGTTCGTTTTCAATTTCGTTTAGTTTTATCCATTTGTTTAGTTTAGTAATCGTGACATAGGTTAGTTAGTTAAACAAAAACTAGGGTTAGCAATTCTGCGATGCCTCTTCTTGGGCTCTCTGTGCCTCCAAGTTTTTCGGTTCTTTTCTTTGCCATGCTTTTTCTTTTTGGCAATCTCCTTCATTCTTTTGGAGAGGGGTTCATCATCATCTTTTCTAGTAGATTTTCTCTTTCTACTAGCATCATCCTGTTGTTCTCTCGGGATTTCAACAACGGTTTTACTTGCGATTACGGCGGGGTCGGTAACCTCGGTTGACCCTCGGCGGACTCGGCGGTCTGTCTTGTTTCCTTTCTTGTTTTCTTTGAAGGCTTTAACACTTGAGTTTTCTTTCTTGTGTCTTCACTCTTTCTTTTCTTAGCGACTTTCTTGGGTGCGGCGGGTTTGATAGATATCTTCTTAGTTTCTTGAACACCGCTCACCACCGACATCACCATCATCATCATCATTATCATTACCCGACCTCTCCTGCAACCTCTTCATCATCATCTAGACCGGGGAATAGCATAATTAATTTCCTTCTTGTATACGGGCTGATTAATATTCTCGGATGCCACGTCGGGGATTCCAAGATGATTCGGCGGGTGCGAACCATCAATCTAAAGAAGCGGCGCCTTGGACTTCCTTTTTCCCTCTTTTTCTTCCTTGGTAACCTTCTTCATGTAGTGGATGAAGTATACGGCCCAATCAAAACTTCAAGCTCCTGAGATGATAATCATCAACTACATCTTGGGTCACGATAGAGTGTCCATACTTCCAACCGGTCAAGTATGTTTTTAGCAATCGGTTTGCTCGGTAGACTATATTCACTTCCAATATGTTTCTTTGTTGATGCCTGGAACAGTTGATGGCATTGCATCTGTCTTGATACGATCTACAAATGCCAATTTGTCCAATCCCATTGCTTCGGGATTGAGTGACCCATCCACCACTTCAACAAAACCTCTGGCACTTTGACTTGATTCAATTTGTACATCAACTTTTTCCGCCATTTTAATGAGAAGAATGAGATGAAGAAGATTGAATCTCAAATCTGTGTTCACACAGTGTAAAAAATCGCAGTGATAAAGCAAATTTGCAAGTGATCATTTTGCTGTGTGATAGCCTGAATATATAGACAGTGCGTAGTTGAAACTGTCATAGCACATACATTGAGGTAACCACGATTAAATTGAATGAGTCCGGTCTTGACACGTGGCCCATTACCACTTCCATAACGTTTGTAACCGTTGGATGGTTTAACTGTGGTAATAAAGGATAAAATAACTATCCCGCCAATATGCTTTTTGACTTTAATAACCTTGACTGTGTAACGTTCCATCCAGCAGGGTGATCCTCAGCAGGGTGGCCTCAGCAGTCTGCTGATAAGAAGGCTTCAGCAGCCTGCTGACAAAAGTACTCTGCTTATCCTTGTTTTCTTCTTGTTTTGTTCAATTGATAATACAAGATGAAGTTTAATACCAATATTTGATCTGTCAAGTGAGCTCACCCAACATGACAAAGACCAATCCCCTTGGCAACCTCATTTGCTCAATTTTCCAAACATAAGTACATGGAATTGTTGATACCAATGACTAATGCTAAGTGAGCTCACCTGACATAGCAAAGACTAATCCCCTTGGTGAATTCCGGTACATTCTTTGAATATCAGTCAACCTTTATAATTCCAAGTTCGGTCCTTAATTTGGCAAATCTTTCACTATCAAGTGGCTTAGTGAAAATATCGGCAAGTTGATCTTCGGTAGGGATGTATAGAACCACCACATCTTTCTTTTCAACATGATCTCTTATAAAATGAAGTCTCACATCAATGTGCTTGGTTACGGAGTGCAAAATAGGATTTTTACGTGATTGCAATTGCACTTGTGTTATCACACATAATTGGAATTTCCTTTTCTTCAATTCCATAATCCCTTAATTGTTGTCTTAGCCATAGTACTTGTGCCTGACAACCACAGCGACAATGTATTCGGCTTCGGCGCGTAGAAGTTGATATAGGGAATTCTGTTTCTTGCTAAACCGGGAGACCGATCTATTTCCCATTAGCTGACGGCTTCACGAGGTGCTTTTTTATCAATCTTGCATCCGGCGTAATCGGAATACGAGTAGGATATAAGCTGTGAAGCTTCCTTCCTGTAGAATACCATATCCCTACTCCCAAAGTCTCTTTTAGATACTTGAGAACTCTTTTTGCACCTAAATGACTTTCTTTAGGTTTAGATTGAAATCTTGCACAAACACCTACAACAAATGATATATCAGGTCTGCTGGCAGTTAGGTACAGCAGACTGCCTATCATCCTTCTGTATAAGGTTTGATCAACATCTTTGCCTTCTTTATCTTCATCCAATCTGATATTTGTACTCATAGGAGTTGAATTCTTAGTGCTATTTTCCATACAAAACTTCTTCAGTAACTCCTTGGTATACTTGGTTTGATGAATGAAGATTCCCTCTTTCATTTGTTTAACTTGCAATCCCAAAAAGTAGTTCATTTCTCCCATCATACTCATTTGGAATTTACTCTTCATTAGATTTGCAAACTTTTCACAAAGTAAATCATTTTCGAGAACCAAAAATTATATCATCCACATAAATTTGTACCGACGGTCTTTGTCCCCTTCTTGATTCGAAAAGTGTCTTGTCAATGGTGCCTTTTATAAAACCATTGTCCACCAAGATTGAGATAGAGTCTCATACCATGCTCTTGGTGCTTGTTTCAATCCATAAAGTGCTTTGTTGAGTCTATACACTTTATCTTCTTGATATTTAACTTCAAATCCGGGGAGGTTCTTTGGACATATACTTCCTCATACAGAATGCCATTCAAAAATGCACTCTTGACATCCATACGATATACTTTGAAGTTCTTATATGCGGCATGTGCCAAGAATAATCTGATAGCTTCCAATCTTGCAACAGGTGCATAAGTTTCATCAAAATCTATTCCTTCAGCTTGAGAATAGCCTTTTGCAACTAGTCTTTCTTTATTCCTTACAATGGTACTAGATTCATCAAGTTTGTTTCTGTATACCCACTTAGTACCAATGATATTTGCATGACTTGGCCTTTCAACTAGTGTCCAAACTTGATTTCTTTCAAATTCATTTAATTCTTCTTGCATAGCAATTATCCAATCTGGATCTGAAATTGCTTCTTCAACAACTTTAGGTTCCACTTGAGATAGAAAACAAGTAAACAAAGCTTCCGGTTGTCTTAGTTCTCACACCTTGCTTTGTACATTGCCAATAACTTGTTCGGCGGGGTGATTCCTTAACCATTGTGGATTTTGGTTATTTTGATTTTCGGGAACATCATCTTCGGTAGGGTCTGTGGCTAGCCTGCACGGGGGGTTCGGCAAATTCTTGAGCTTGCTTCGGTTGTTGCATCGGTAACATTATCGGCGGGGTCGATATCGAAACTTTCAAGTCATTGAATCTTTCTAAAACTTCAACACAATGCGGATCGGTGACTTGTTGATTCTCGGCGGAGTTCACAATCTTCATCTTACATACCGGTAAATTTTGGTTCATCAAACACAACATGGATTGTTTCTTCATGTTTCGGTGACCTCTTGTTCGGTACCTTTGAATGCTCTGTGGCGAAGAATATCCCAAGAAAATTCCTTCATCGATTTTGGTTGAATGTTTTCAAATGTACCTTATGATTTAGAATAAAACATTTGCTTCCAAATGGATGGAAATAGGATATGTTAGGTTTCCTTCCATTCAAACCTCGTAAGGTGTCTTCGCATGACTTCTTGTTTCTTGATGTTCTATTTTGTGTGTAGCATGCTATATTTACTGCCTCAGCCCAATATCTTTCAGGTAGCAATGCTTCACAAATCATTGTTCTTCCTGCTTCCTTTAAAGTTCTGTTTCTTCTTTCAGCAACCCCATTTCTTTGTGGTGTACCGACGACGGCAAGTTGATGTAGTACACCATTCGAGTTCACAATATTCTCTTATAACTTTGTTGAGAAATTCAATACACGATACGATCTTATCTTTTATAAGCTGTTAAACTTTTCTCATTTTGTAATCTTTTCAAGAGATTAGGCATGCTTTGAAGTGTCTCACTTTTCTTGTTCATGAATATCACCCAAGTGTACCTAGAGTAATCATCCACAACCACTAAGGTGTACTTAACTTTCTGTTACACTTGTTGGAGTTATTGGTCCAAAAAGATCCATATGCATCGGCTCCAACACTCTGTTGTTGATTGTTTGGTCTTTGATTTGAAACTTGACTTTATCTGTTTACACTTGTTGACAAGCATCATATATAGCATCCTTCTTGAATGTGATCTCGGGTAAACCAACCACCGGTTTCTTCTTCACCAACTGATTGATGTCATCAAAGTTTAAGTGATTTAACTTCTTGTGCCATAACCAATTGAGTTCTGATTTGGTGTGTACAATCGAGCGAGGTTTGGAGGCTATACGGTAGACCAATCCACAACATACATATTCTGTTGTCTTACGCAACAAGCACAACTTGATCACCTCTTTCACTAATGACAATGCGGTTGTCTTTGTCAAAATAACCTTGTAACCACTTGTCACGGAATTGTCCGGTGCTCGGCAAGTTGTATTACGGTCCCTCAACATATGCAACATCCTTGATTGTATGTCCATTTCTCACAAGTGTGCCATATCCTCTTGTATATCCCAGGTGTATTCTTGTTGCCAAAATTCACCCTTGGACCATCTTTTGCTACAAAGTTTGACGGACGAGTGCTTATTCTTTGTCATGTGCTACCGGAACATCCCTTTGTCAAAGTACCGGACACCTACAAAACAAAGTTAATGCATTTTAGGTACCCAAACTTTGTTTGGGTCCATAATGGTCGGTGGTAAGCATGACCATTGGCATGTCTCCATAAGGTCTTCTCTAAATGTGTCATACTTTGGTTCATGCTTTGGTTCATACATGTATTCCACGTCCATAAGTTCTAATGAGTAGGTTGTGTAGGAATCACATATGTTTTACGGCCTTTTGGTTTATAATCTTGTTTAAAGTGATTCTTGATGTTAGAAGCATTAGTATAACCATTAGTTTCTTTGTACGGTAGGAACGGCCACGTAGTATGGAGTGCTTTGGAGGCCTTGTATAAGTCCTCTTTGATTCGATGCCTAGGTTTTACCCTAGCGGCATGGTTATCCTTCTTGTTTCTAGCATTAGATGCGAAATATTCCAATCATCATCGGTAGGGAACGTCTACCTTTCCCGCTTGAGATAAGTATCCCTTGAATGATTAACATTTTTGGGTTTAGGATTCTTATCCTTGGAATGTTTCGTTTCTTACCCCTTACGTAGTCAATGGAGACTTGGTATCGGGTGCTACTGCTCCCTATCGTGACTTAGAAGGCACATCGATCCTATTTTTAGATTTATTCTTTTTACTTTTGTTGACTTCTTAGACTTCGATTTTGCTTCCTTGAAGCATTCTCATTGGGTTTTCTTGCTTCGGCAACCTTCTTGGGAGTTGGATCTAGTGCGGTACAAACTTGGGACCAATTCGGTACTAGGTTCGGTAACCTTACTAGATCCACTCTTGTTGGATTCTTGAGTTCCAAATCCAAGCCTGTTCTATCTCCGTAAGGCTTTCTTGATTTGTATGCGGTATTGGAACAAGATGGTTCGAGCGAATTCGGAGAAGGCTTGGATGATCGACGGACTTATCTTTGATTCTGTCTGTCAACATCTTTTTCCTTACCTTTGAGAACCACTTAATTCGAACTTTCAATCTTCCAACTTCCAATTCAAGAGTTTCTTTTTCGGCACTTCCACAACCTCATAACCAAGATTGTATTATCCTCGAGTTGATTAAGGATGGCATCCAAAGTCTCGTTGTTGTCGGAATTTCTAGGATTTGAACCACGGGTTGATTCACAATCACTTCCCGGCGAGGAGTGTTGATGGATACGGTGTTGTATACCTCCTCGGTTTCATCCATATTGGCCATCAAAGCATAATCCTCCATATCGGCAACTAATGCGGTGTCATACGATTCATTTCCCTTTTCCCAGATTCCACTTCATACCCACGATTCATCTTCGGCAACCATAGCCTTCTTGCCATGTCTTCTTTGTTGACTCTTGGTCTTGATGGCAGTCTGGACAATCGGGTCTAAAATGTCAGAGGCTTCTTGCGGTTGAAGCAAATATAATCGGAGTTCCTTGCCTTGTTTTAGTTCGGGACGGTCGGGGTTTGAAGTGTCCTGGTTTCTTGCAATGAAAGGACGGATAGTCATTATCTTTCCTTGGTTCTTCTTTTTTCCTTCTTTTAGTAGGCCTCTTTGTAAAATTTCTTGCGGGGGCCTTTCCGGTCTTCATCATCACGATTTTCTCGGTAGGGCAATTTGTTCTTGCATCTCATCCGGCATATCATCATGTCCTCACGATGTTTCTTCATGATGTGAAGCGCCAATACTGATGGTCTTTAGCTCTTCCTTTTCGATTTCGAGCACAAGATTTTTGCTAAATTCATAAGCCTTTAGATGCGAAAACAATTTGAAGGTGTCTTCTTCATGCAACTTTCTCATTTCTTCAATTGCGATCACCTTCGTTTTCCCAACATCTTTTGTAGGTAGAGCTTCCAAGATTTTGGTGTTTATTTCCTCTTTTGAATAACTTACACTCGGCGGTGTAAGTTCATCCGAGATTGCATTGAATCTTGATTTGTTGCTCAATGGTTTCGTTAGGCGAGCATCTTGAACTTTTGGAATCTCTTTACGGCTACTGCAACGATTTTGTTCTTCTTTATTGCATCGGTGCCTTCACGGATCAAGTGAATCTTGTCCCGGAAGTTCCTTTGCGGTCTTGCAATCTTTAACCTTCATGTACATATTGCTATCCAAGGTTACGTAAATGATATCAACGGCAATGTTGTTGAGGTTTGCCACTTTTTACGTCTTACCGCATTCCATTCTCTTTTTGGCTTAGGAATGTACTCGGTTAAATCACCTTACTTATTCTTGACTTTGTAATCTCCGGTGGTCCATCGGTTAGTACATCGTCATCTCATCATGAGTAGCGGCAAGATATGCCTACATTCGACGTTTATACTCAAGTCAAATCTATCAAGAGAACACATCAACATAGTTCTAGCATCTTTTGTGTGTTGTCCATGATGCAAATCTTGAAAATCGGTAACTTGAAAGAAACTTTTAAAGAATTTTCACAAGCACAACAAGTAGGATTCCTTCGGAGAACGGAAAGCAACTTTGCTCGATACCAATTGTTGGTCCCTTGAAAAGGCTTTGGTTAAGTTTAGAGGGGGGGGGTGAATAAACTTAACACTTAAAAGTTTGGAGTTAACAAATTACGCAACTTCGAGCGGTCAACGATACTTCGAGTCTGCTTGAGACTTCGACTTCGGTAGTCGGCGATAAACGATAGTCTGCGCGGTTTAGTTCTTTGAATTTGTGCGACGGAATTATATCAAAAATAAGCCTTAATACTTGTTGTTAAAAGTGATACCAAGTATTAGATACTCAATAGTGCAAGTGTGTGGTTTCGAGTTGCTAGATTCGATAGATTGATAAATGAAATAAACTAAGTACGGAAAGTAAATGCTTTGAATGTAAGTAGGCGAGATTTTATAGTGGTTCCGGGTGATGTAATCTGTCGGTCCACTCTTCTCACTTGTGATGTTGGAGGAAATTCACTAGAGATCTTTGATGTAGGCTGTTACAAAGATTCCTAAGTTGTTTGTCCTTCACCAATGACTATGGCTTCTGGCAGCGGGAACAGTGGGATTGCTTTGCTCTAAGTCTTACTTGGTCCTTGAAGGGTAGGATTGCCTCTTCACCGGCTCCACCACAAACAACGATCTTTCACACCCACGACGAGATGCTTCTTTTGTCTTCGGAGGTTCTTTATAAAATAAAGATTGAATCAAGTAAATGATTCAGTTCCAGCAGCTTGATTAGGATGAAGTAATCAGCAGCTTGCAGTCTTCAAGTGTGTGATCTTGATATAGCTTGAATACAGGATGCACTTGAAGAAATTCTCTAGATCAGCAGCTTTATGCTCAGTAAATTCAGCAGGGTGTTTTTCAGCTCAGATTTATCACTTAAAGTTTATCCCAAAATTCATCTTCTTTTTCTGAGTTGAAAGTCCTCTATTTATAGGTAGGAATGCATGTGACTTGTATTTGAAATTCAAATGTGACCGTTCCTTGTTTTTGTCCCGTTGATATACGATCTGTCACTATTCATGGGGCCGACCTTTGTCGAAATTCCTTTTGACGGTGCGATCATCCCCCACTGACTTGTATCCAATGGATAAAAATAAAAGTCATCCCGACGTCTTTTTAATCTCGGCCTTTGATTTTCTTGATACGTACGAGGTAGTTGGTTGTCCTCGTCCATGTAATCTTCCAATAAACTTGAATTGATCGAGGTAATACATCGGCGGGTTCATGAGTCTGGCTTTGAGATACCTATCGGTCTGGCGATCATCATATTCTTGTATATAAAATACAATGCGGTGATTACTTTTATCTAACTTTTATTTGTGAAGTTAGATTACATCATTTAATGATAACTAAGTTCAAAACATCATCCAACTTATGGAACTTAGACCATACACAAGGTATATGCGGTCGGTTTAGGTCATCACGAGACTTGCCTAAATTCGATTCCATATCCTTGACTTTAAATACTAAGTTTGATCCCTTAGCCTTACTGCATGTAGCGAGTTTGAACCCTCGGCCGCCCGGTCTTCGGTCTTCGGTCTTCGACCTTCGGCGGGTTCTGACAAGTCTGCGACACCGGCCTATCTACCCTAACGAGCTAGACTAGTTCTGTGACAAGAGTCGGTGACCATTACGATGCTTGTTTGATCAAACCTATTTGCGAATCAAACTACAATAAACCTATACATTTGATCTAGACATCTTTTTGCCTTTGCACTATAACGACTAGTATGGCACTCATCATCAAAGCGAGAAATAAGTCCAACATCACGAGTTTATCCAAGCGATGATTTCTCGGAAATCGGTGATGATGAAATGTTACTATTATATGCTATCACAAGTGGAGCGGTTATAGATTGAGGAGTATTGATTCGAAGAAACGTTGTTAGTTTTGCATTTGGAAGAAGACCGATCCGACGACCTATGCCGTTTGCATGGGCGATTTCCGAAATTTGTGTTCGTTTGGCTAGAGTACCGGAAAGAGCAACGGATGAATACTTTCCGGCTCGCCTTCCTCGGGTTGGGCTTTTACCAGTTGATATTCCGGGAGGATCGTCAAGTGGAGAAAATTAGATGATATGTTGATAGTGAGAAAGGAAGAAATAATAATGAAAGTAGTAAAAAAATAAATTAGAATCAGAAAGACTATAAGTTTAGACTACATTAGTTTAATAATAAATTAGTGTAACTTAGTGTAACTTAGTTTAAGTTTTTCTAGTTTAAGTTAGTAATAGTTTTAGTAATTTGAGTTTTTCTTCTAGTTTTAATCTTGTGATATAATTACATGTTTTGAATTTATGTTTTTTTTCTTTTATGCTATATTATATAAACGCTCGTCTGTATGACACATAAAATATTCAACCGTTATAAAAATTTATTTTATTTCCTAAACCAACTTTTTACTACTCATTACACATCGAGACGATGTCAATTCGTAAGTGGGGAGTAGAGATTGATTAGTAAATAAAATGAATTTAATATATCAATTAACGATGCACTTAGTTTAATTATTCTTAAGGAAATAAATGAAATAATATATAATTATTATAACATGGATAGTATATTTGGATAGAATAAATTTTTAATTAAGTAAAGTCATCTCGATATATTATTTCTATATTATTTATGTCTATTTTAGATTTTTATCAAGATTTTAAGTTTGTATAACTAGATAAATAGTATGAAATATTTTTTTTTATGAAATTAGACAAAAGTTACTTATAATTATAATGAAATTTTAGAATGATTTTCTTTTCAAGACAAGTATGAATTTGGAATCGGATTAGGAATGATGAGATTTTTGGCATTACTTTGACTAACTATGGCCAAATAAGCCTACCCGAACGTAATTTCCAATTTTTGTCCCCACCTCAGCCTTGTAGAGTGATCAAGACCTCACTCGAAATTAGCCATTATGATTAACTAGATAAAACCGACCCTTAGCGAAAATGGTCTACATTTCCACTGAAATCCCGCAAGTTTAGTATGTGCTTATGGATAGCGGTGACGACATCGAAATTCGGTAGTGGTATATCTTTGAGATTGGAATAAATATTATTCGGATGGCAATCTTTTGTCAAAAAGCTGTTATTTTCTAGAAAAAGAAAAAAGTTGAAATAGTTAGATGCGATGTATTTGTTCTCACCTCATGACGCTTGAAAGATAGTCGATTATGGTAATGAGTTCGGATATGTTAGTATTCTGAAGAAAAAAAAAGAAGAAAAAAAGAAAAGAAATAATATGGTTAGTAGAATTAAAATTTGAAAAACAGTGTCAGGATGTTACTGATCAAGATATTTTTGATCAAAAGTGAAGGTGTAAGCACGTACGGCTTGCTTCTATTTCTTTTGATTTTACTTTGTTATCCCTTCGATTAGCCAAACACCACGAACTTTGAACATTATAAGTCATTTTGCCAACTACTTGACTTAGTCCTTGATTCCGAAATCTCGTATAGTGGCGATTAAAAAGTTATTCTAAGTATTTTATTTTATATTTATTAAGTAATTCATGTAGAATTTCATTTGGATAATGTTTTATAACTAACTTATTAAGTTATACACACTTTTTATCTTTTTAATAATCTTAGATAGATAAAATCAATATAATTATAATATTGACAGCATACGTTACTAAGTTAGAAATTTAGTCTATAAGAACTATATTATTTGCATTATAACATTTTATATATTATCGCTTATTTTGCTCGAGGACGATCAAAAGCAAAGTGGGGAGTAGTTGATGTATGATAAAAATATAACTATATTATATGACTTTTTATATCGTATTTACGATAATATCGTATATATTCTATAAAAATATATCTAAAAACTCATAAAAAACATAAATCGATATAAATAGATATTATCGTTATAAATTTAATAAAACTTATGATTTTGTGGTCAGAATAACTGTGGCTCGTGTTTTTTGTTTCGGGGTACGTGTGATGGAAAAGCGAAGAATTAAAATCGAAACGGTAGAAAACCGAGCCGAGATATTTTCCAAAGTTCGGCACGCACCGGAGGTAACCGGCACACGCCGGAATCTCTGCCACCGGCACATGGACTCGACGGGAGAGAATATGTGCTTGTAGCACCGGCACGCGCCGGTGCACACTACACACTACTATAAATACTCCTCGATTTGCAAGAATTTGGGAGTGTACCAATATATATATATATCACTTATATATATATATATATATATATATATATATATATATATATATATATATATATATATATATATATATATATATATATATATATCTTATCTTTAGTTAGTTTATAGTTACGTAAATACCGTAAAAGGCACTGCGCGAAATAATAATGTAGTATAAGTATCGTTGTAATACTTAGAAGGATTATCAAGGCTCGTTGTTGCTTAAGGAGTTGTTATATCCGGAGAATACGGCTACGACGCTACAATTGTAATGCAGTAACTTTTAATGTATTTATGTTTGTTTGTTGTTATTAGTATCTATATATTAGTTATAATGATATTAGGCTAACTACATATCTAGCCAAGATATGAAATTGAATTAGTTTTATCTTTTTAGGGAAATAGATGATGACTATGTTAAAATCGATTATAATGAATCTCTTTCTATTTGAGCTTAATGAAAAGTTAAAAATTGAATTAGCTACTCGATTTAACAAGAATCGTAACCTAATGATAAGCGACCGGAGAAGTTAGGATATGTGATCATGAATAGAAAGACCGGAGGGTAAAATTGGCCGCGACAAACGGAATCCTATTTCCTACCCGGGGCAGATTTTTCCTAGAAAAACAAATCTTATTGAAAATTGACTCAAGATATTATCATGTTAAAATCACTGTTTGTTTAATTGAGCAATACTCAAAATACCGGCCGTATGACAAAACGGAGTTCCCGAGCTTGAGGATGACATTAGACGGATGACTTTTGGCATATGACAATTTCATACGCTCGTGTGAGGAGGAGTTGTCTAGCTTAGGAGTACACCGGTTCATATATAATTGAATAACCTTAAAATAAGGAAAGATCAAGCACATCTATTTCTACTAAAAAGTGATCTTGATTCGGTGACATATTCTTGGCTAGTTTTAATAATATTACTAGTATTTATATCCTATATATTGTATTGGTACCTATATATATATATATATATATATATATATATATATATATATATATATATATATATATATATATATATATATATATATATATATATATATATATATATATATATATATATGTATATATATATATGTATTTCTATATATTTATATATATATATTTATGTATCTATATATATTTGTTTAGTTTTATGCATTTATTTCTTGTTTTACGGTTACTAAAAGGAAAAAGAAAAAGCTGCGACTTAGATTGAGTTAATAACGAACTTCTTGGTGTTTAGACACACTACGAATTACCACACGTTTCCACGAGGATTCCACACTGACTCACCACCACTAAGCACTTACGATTTGACTCGGTACACGGCCGGTTAAGAATTTGGAATAGCACTAGAAAAGGCCACGTCACCGATTCCCCATATGATTATCATCATATATAAAT
Organism: Gentiana straminea; assembly: GCA_036785695.1. Classification (NCBI taxonomy): domain Eukaryota; kingdom Viridiplantae; phylum Streptophyta; class Magnoliopsida; order Gentianales; family Gentianaceae; genus Gentiana; species Gentiana straminea. Next base: position 174,781 of record JAVUPR010000552.1, read on the forward strand.
GCCCCACTAGGTACCCCGATACCGACGGTCCGGATAAGGCTTGTCACACTAAGAAAGTGTTACGGGTGCATTATTAGCAAATTAATCTTGAGACCCATACTCAGTTAATAAACGCTACGGACTAAGTTAATTTTAAGTACATCTCACTAACTCGATCCTCTTGTTTATAACCATACTGTTTGAGTTATATGATTACATAAACAAGGTACTTAGGGTTTTCGGTAGTGTCTTAATTATAGGCATACATGCATATAATAAGATGAATTATTAATTATGTCATAAAAAATATTAGATAATTGTCTTTCGAACACTTACACACTAACAATCTCCTACTTACACGAAAGGCAAGTGGATTAATTGTTTTAGAGCTCACCCTTTATATCTATATCACAACATTCTCCCACTTGCTCAAAACAAAGGAGACATATCCCCAAAGATTCAGTACCCTCCAAGCGCATCTTAGTAATTCATCCTTCCAAGACATGACCGGAGTGTGCCGGCTGCGGGGTAGGTGGTGACCGGCGCGTACTTAGAATCCGAATACCATGTGACTCGGTACAACGATCGAGGTAGGTTGGCGGCTTGGAGTCAATATTTGGGATCGAAACGTCGCCTTTCCATCTAATCCGGTGGTACGATTTCAATATGCTTATGACCTCTAAAGTGATTGCAAAATCTTTATTAGCTACCTCTCCAATGTTTTCACAATGAAGTAGTATCGAAACTTACTTTTGGATAAAACTTTATCACTTATGAGTAAACAAGAGCCGAGATCGATTTAACGATCATCCTCAATACGACCTAAAGCCGAGAATCGGTGTTATCATTTATATTCTAGTTTACTTTGAATATACTAGCATATAATTCCTCATTCTCCCGATGAGACTTGAGGATTCACACTAAACATCCCATTTAGTATTCGGTCGCAAGTTTAGACAAGCATTCTACAGAGGTAGGGAAGACTACATCATTGAATGTTGCATTCCTACATGCAAGAACATCTTAACCATTAAGATTGATGAATGGGATTGCCAATTTCTTATTTTCGAAATTGAGTCGAGTCAAATTCTTTTAGAAAATAGCCGATTGGCATGTTAGAATCGACTTGAGATAACACACCCGTATTTGTTTCCAACGGTTTCATTGTTACCATTCACAAACACTAATCACATTAATCTTTACAAATATCGAAGCCTAGTCTATGAAAGACTTATCAATATTAAGGTCATGTCCATATAATAAAATATATGAATTTGAAATGACCTAGAAGGTTTGCTTTAATCCCCAAAATGATATGAACAAATGGCGGACATCACTGTAAAGGTTCTTCTACAGAATAAATTAAGATACCGTTAGTCTCGCAAAAAGGTCTTAGGAAACCACCCCACATTTCTGCTTTGTGACGAATCATGTCATTTGTTCTTAGCTAAAACCCTTATGTTGAATGAGTTCGGAGTTACGTTGTTCGGCAAGGAAGTCTTAGGGAAACTATTTCCCGGCACTACGACGTAATCAAACAAGGGCGAGTGGTAAGAGAGATCACGATTACAGGTTAACTCTGCACTTTTAGGCAATCATCAAATTACTCGGCTTTACGTTGAAAGTTAAACTTTCCTATTCATTCGACTCTTACTCCCGTGCCAGTTCCAATTACTCCCACTTGGAGCTGAGATACTCCGGTGGTTACACCAAAGTTTCAACGAGCTGGAGGTATCAAACTCCATTCGTAGGGTTATGGATTTTAAACCAACCTCTATGATCGGGATCCTACCACGGCCCACAAAGGACTATAGGTCATCAATCTACCCCATAGACCGTAAGGTCCTGCAATGGGTAATGGACAAACCATACTCCCCATTGCGTTCGGGGTGGATTGATATCTTGATCTAGTTTAGTAGTTTTTATTAGTATTATCACCAACTTCCGGTGTTGGGCGTAGATTTGAACAAAATCGAGTTTGTAACATCTTGAGTACAAATACTTCAAGATCTAATAGTTGTCGGACATGAGATGTCACTACTTCAAAAGCTCCCACTAGCTTGTACCTTTCAAATGACCCCGAAGGTTGTTATGAACAAGCTAAGTTTCTTCGTTAAATCTATTACCACTTTCTGATTGAAAGTGTTGGTCCCTTGGAAAGGCTAGCACAAGTTTAGAGGGGGGGGGGTGAATAAACTTGTCACCAAAGCCCCGATTCCAGTAGGAATAGTCCAGAGAACTAAGTTTCTCTGAAACTTATGCGATTTTAGGTTCACAATCTCCACTTTAACTTGTGCGGAGTTGATTAAGCAACTTGAATATAAGTTATTGCGACTTATATTTAGTCTCGTTAAGCTTGGCGACGGATAAAACTAGCCTTTAACAATTAGTAACTATAATTTCAATGTGAAAACCATTATAAAGGAGTAAAAGAATGCATAAAGTAAATAGACAAGTATTATAGAGGTTCGGGTGGTGTAATCTGTACGTCCTCTCTTCCCTTGTGATGCGGAGGAAAATTCCCTTTAGAACTTCTTTGAGATGGCCGATTACAAAAGTCTAAACTTCGATAGTCCTTGGCTAATACGCTTGAGCTTCATATCCTAAACACTTGTAGAACGGAGCTAGGATTCTTGCTCTTCAATTGTTTGAACCATTGGTCCTTGGAGGGGTAGAATGGCCTCTTCCTTGGCCTACATCACAAACACGGTCTTCTACATTGCACTCGTGAAAATGTCCTTCACACCGCTTCTTGGTGTTTCACCGATCTAGACCTTTGATATAATCAAAGTTGAGACCTTGAATCAATGACTATGATTCAAGCTGACTTGTGATTTGAGGCTTTTCTTAGATGATTGATTTAAGCACGGCTCTGTATTTCTTCAAATGTAAGATCTTGAATGCGTACGGAATATGTTTGAACACTTTGAAGAAATTTCTTGATCTTGCAATTAAGTATTTAGCTTGGGTATTCATTTGAATTTTGGCTTTCCCTCTCAATTTTTTTAATATTTCTTGACTAGATAGATTATCTCGCTTTTTTTTATCGTATGCATTTACCTCTCTCTTTTTGATGTTGTAGAGGTGAAAATAATATTTATAGGGGTTTATCTGCTTTATGTAACGGCTATGTTTAATACGATTACTCTGTATGTATCGATGACTAAATCAATGAGATTTCTTACTTTACAACGTTCGATTGTACTTTCGGTTTGTTGAGTAGGCTGACTTATAAAGCTGAGTTCCTTATCGAGTTTTTCACTTATCGGATTTCTATCGACTTGGAAGTCATTAGCGAGATTTTTATTCTTCTTCAAATGTCGGTACTCCAGTCTTTCATCGATTACAATTGACCCAATCGAGGTACACCATGATACATTTATCATCTAAGAATTCATTGACCTTATGATTCTTAGGTCTTAAAATCTAGATATCTGTAAAGTCGAGTTCGAGTTACCACAATCTTGCTTACCGAAGTCCAACTTTCTGATCTCGACTTTTAATCTTCATAAGCGGAGTTTGATCCCTGGTTCTTCAATAGCGAGTACTTGTGTCCCTCGGTTCTTCATTCTTCAATAAGCGAGTCGTGTCCCTCGGTTCTTCGTTTCTTGATAGCGAGTATGTGTCCTGCTCGGTTCTTCATTCTCCCTGAGATAAGACCAGCGAGTACGCTGCTAACTCTCGGCGAGTACGCCTTCTTCGAGTAGGTGTATCCGAGTCGGTTTTCGTAGGATCTCGGCTAGTCAAAATGTCGGCTTCTCCAGTTTCTCAATTTTGGTCAAGAACAATTACGGTAGCTTGTCTGATTGAAAGCTTATACATCTATCGGACTTTAATAAATCCTATACATTGATATCTAGAACATCTTTTGCTTTTGTTTGCACAATAACGGAGTAGTTATGACACTTCATCAATGGGGTTAAGAACAATTAATAAACTAAGTGATGAATCATCATCAAAACATAAATTTTATTTCAACAATTTCCCCCTTTTTGGTGATGTCAATACCACCTTACAAAAGCAATGCAAAAGGGAAAGAACATAATAAATAACACCATGAGCGATTGAAAGCTTGAAACTTTATTTGATTGCCGAGTTACCGGATTAAAGTACAACATAAGTAAAACAACTAAATTTAATGTCCTGGTTGATTATCATAGTTCTACTGCAACAATTCTCATTTCTTCATTTGTGGCTGAATGTTCAATTCCATGAATACTTGCCCAAATGTTCCATGGGCAGAGATAAGTTGTTTTTCTTGAAGAATTTACTTTTGAATAGAGTTGCAAATGTAAGCCCCGATGTCTACCTTAGCCTTTCATTGGTGCATTTGAATTACGAGTAGAGTTTGAATGAATTCGGAGTTCGGACTTTTCAACTTTATACGAAACTTTATCTAAGGTACCGTACTGCTTTCCCGTTTCTTTGGTTTATTCCAATAATACGAAGTATCTTTTGCATGTGTAGAAAAGTTTCAAGAGATTCTTCTTTTGATACTCTTTCTTTCTCTAGTAAGTCTTTGAAAAATTGTAGAGACGAGAATCGAGGACCAACTCTCTTTGTCGAGTTGGTTCGAGTATAACGGTTGCATGAGATTTGTTCTGGTTTCTCCTCGAGCGGTGGGTTTGAAAAGAAGACGATGTTCTTTTCAATCTCGGAACACGAGATTAACGGCTCAATTTGTAAGACCTTTTCATTTGCTTCTTCTTCAACGGCTTGTTTTTCGCTACCTTTCTCGGGTTCGATTCATCAATTGGAACTTCTTCTGTGTGTCCGGTCGAGGTTCGACTTCATGAACTCGTTCATCCAATAGAATAAACTTGGTTGATTCGGTTATTGCTTAAATCCCTCCGCTTTCCTTCGGTTTGAGGAGTTTATGCCAAATTCTTTAACGGTTTCCTCACAGGTTCAATTTGAGTACGGATTTTTGAGGAGTATGCTACAGACTTTGAAAGCAACATGAACGCATGTTCAATGTTGTTTCATCCAATCGATCTTTCATCGGCCATGTGTACGATTCTTCGTTATCGGGATCGAGTTCTCGGGGTTTGTTTCCCACGAGTTACGTAGCTTCTTCTGCAAGTCGGTTTCGAGCAGATATGTTCTACAGTGATAATTTCGAGTTTCTTTCCTTGTTTCCGTTTCTTGTACGGCTTCCTCCATTACCAAGGTTGGAATGGATTGGGTGGGATTAATCTCGGTTTGTAGTAAGAGTCTTGATTCGTCAATTGGCAATCTCGGTCCCCAGCTCCTTGAGTTGATGAAATTTCCATTAGTTTCTCGGTTACGCCTTTTCCGGCTTCTTATCTGCTTTCTTTTCTTAACAGGGTCTTCGTTATTTGTGCTAACACTTCATCTCCGATGCTTGAGTTCTTTTGATTTCGTGCTTCTCTTCTTTTTGAGTACGAGTCTCGAGTTTTCTCGGCTTTCCTTTTCTTGATTTTCTTCTTTAATATCAATCTTTCCATCGGCAACGGGTGTTTCTTTCCTTTTTACCAATTCCAAAGTGATCGAGTATCGCTTTGGACTCACCCAGATGCTAGAGTCTTTTTGTGATAAAATCTTCCACTTCTTTACGTCGGTCTTCTTTTGGTACATCAATTGACGTGCTTTTGATCATATAGTCTTACCTTGCCCAATTGAAATCCTTTTAAAACGCAGTTATGTAGAGCAAATCAAGTTTTGCTCGAGATAAGTTCTTCGAAGTTTCCGGCATTCCCAATTATGCAATTTGCCCGGCAACTTCGAAAGAAAATTAAACTGCGAGGTTTGAGTAGGCTTGTGCTTCCGATTCCGTAGGACGGTAGATTCACCGTTAATAGCTATATCTTTCCACTAACTTCTCTTTGTTCTTTAGTCAACTTAATTCTTTGCTTTGATGTCCTCCGGATTTGTCAAACCCAAAGATTTACGCAATTAATTCTTCGGTGACTTTGATCTGCTTTATTGCGGCGGTGGTGATGAAGGTTTGTTTGTCTTCTCCTTCCGACATTATTCTTCCAAAATTGATAGAAATCTCCGATGCTTTCTAAACAAACACTTTTTAGATCGATGTTGAAGAGCTGCTTCCAAAATCCCGCTTTAATTTTCGAATTTTTGTCGCAATAGAATTAACTAGAGTTTGATCAACATATTTTGCAATAAATTGATCAAGAGAAACGATCATTCCGGGTTCAACACGAGTAAAGGTCATTTTTACCGGATTTGATTGAAGATTTGAAAATTTGAAATTCGGGTTCAGGTAGATTCGGAAATTCAAGTGTAAAGAATTTTTATAAAAGAAAATTACGGATATTTATAATTTGGAGTGGGGGTAGTTATGAATTGAGTAGCGGACTCTAAAACGTCTTGTCGCCAAATGTGTTGAGATCGCGAAAAAGTGGATGGATGGAAATTATGAACGGTTGGAGATTGAGAAGGACCACATCTTTTCTTGATAACGGTAGCTAGATAAAGTCGATAAAGAAGGTACGATGTGTTGTGACTGTATATTCCTGAGTTTTTGTCCTAAATGCTAAATTCAAACACTTGGTTGTGAAAGCAAGTCAATTTTGTGAATTACATTTTTTCGGTTAACAAATCGTGGTTGTGTTTTCTGCATAAACGAGTGGGAAATTTTTGGTACCCATATCTGCTTTTGGGTCTAGCAGATTAGTTCGTGATGATACCAGCTTTTGTACCTTTCTTGATATTTTAATTTGTGTGATAGTTTCGGTATTTTCAGCTTTTTCTGTTTTGTCATACCAGTTTTAAATTTGTTTTGATTGTGAAGCGTGATGTGATAGTCTATTCAATCTTCCATCTGTGGGAAATAATCTTCCTTTCCCTTTGATCTTGAATGATCTTTATCCTTAGATGGATATGACTTGAAGATTTTTTATTCTTGATATTGGATTTTTACTTCTTTCGACGCCACGATTTTTTTACGCCAAAAATCTGTAACGCTTGGTGAATTTTGGCTAACTTGATTTTTTTTTCGGTTTTAGCGGCTTGTGCATTTTTCTTTGTGATGAGTGTCTATGTCGGTTCTAATGCACTTTATCGATTTTCGAGTTTTCGATTGAGTTGAGTCCTGATCCTTGTTACAGTACAGCGATCTTGCAGTGCTTAACTTAGAGAATTATACTTGATTATCAAACCACAAACGGATCTATCTCCAAATGGTTTTCCTGGTTTGAATTGAACTTTGGAATTGGATCAGGCTTGATGATTCCACTTTGATGTTTACAACGTTTGTTGGTTTTTATCGAGTTGGTCCAATCACTTTGGTTCCGTTGATTAGTCTTGATTATGTTAATTTCGGCGTTCAATCTTGAAATTTCGAGTTTCCAATAACTTTTTCTCCTTTTTGACATTCATGTGAATTCTTTTGAATTATTTCTAATTGCTTGTATGAGTATGTCCAAGGTTTTCATTCAAATCTTCATTTCTTTGATTGTTCGGAGACGATTGCTGAGATTTAGATGTAGATGCGTTTACACCTCACGATGTTTGATAGATAAGTCGTCTGTTGATGTTGAGAAATGCATGCTGGCGATGAGAACTTGTTTCCACCTTTATCTAATAGCAATCGTACGCGTACCAGCTCAGGATTATGCAATATGATTTCTTCATCACTTTCTCCTCCATGGCTTGTAGGTAGAGGTCATCGTCCATGTCCCCATGACTTTCGTACTCGATGGATCTCTGGTTAGCTCACTGTTATAGCAAAGTCGGCTACACGTATTAATTCTCTTTCCGCTTCTTCCGAAAGATTCACTTAAGAGATGGAAATCTTACGGATTCATCATCAATATTCGCATTAAGCTCAATGTCTTCATTATAATGAAATGAGGTTCCGGATTTGTGTGCCGGCACAATGAAATGCCGAATCTTTCAAATATTTGATCTTGGGAAATCATAGACAACATTACTGCAAGTGAGTCGGTCGGGGATTTATTTAGCCAATTTGTAATTCTATATGTATCCATTGTAATGAAGTACGGTAAGGGTTTTCAACGGTTGATTGGTTTTAAGAGAGGTATACTCGATGCCTTTCAAGTAGAAAGAACCGCTCCGATACCAATTGTTGGTCCACTTCAAGAAAAGGCTAACACGAAGGATTTAGAGGGGGGGGGGGTGAATAAACTTGTCACCAAAAAACGATTCCCGGCCCCGGAATGAGTCCCGGGAACTAAGTTCCTACTGGGAAACTTAAAGCTTGATTTTCGGTTCCTGTCCACTTTAACTTGTGCGGAGTTCGGTTAGCTTAAGCTTGAATATAGTTACTACGACTTATATTTAGTCTCGTTAGCTGGCGTGGATAAAACTAGCCTTTAACAATTAGTAAACTATAATTTCAATGTGAAAACCATTATAAGGGAGTAAAGAATGCATAAAGTAAATAGACAAGTATTATAGAGGTTCAATTGGGTGGTGATAATCATTGTACGTCCTCTCTTCCACTTGTGATGCGGAGGAAGAGATTCCACTAGAGCTTCTTTGAGATGGCCGAGTTAGAAAAAGTCTAAGCTGATGATCACCGGCCCATTGTCCCAACCTTCCCTTTATCTAAGCTTACTTGTAGAACGGTGGGATTCTTTTGCTTTCTTCAATTCGTTTGAACCCGCGCGACGGTCTTGGAGGGTAGAATTGCCCTCTTCTGCATTTCATCCACCAAACACGGTCTTCACATTTTGCGCTCAAGCTTTAATCTTCACCCGCTTCTTGGTGTTTCTGATCCCTAGACCTTTGATATAATCCAAAGTTGAGACCCCAACTGAATCAATGATTTATGATTCAGCTGTGATTTGAGCTTTTCTTACAGATGATTGATTTAAGCACGGCTCTGTATTTCTTCAAATGTAAGATCTTCGAATGCTGTGCAGAATATGTTTTGTGTTGAAATAAGTGTCCTAATACTGATCGGGTTGGACCGGATCCGACAACGAGGTCGGATCGTTTATACTATTTCTTTATGTTTATATACATATATTAAATGGCTTTTATGTTGTCATATATATGTTAACTTTTAAAGGACCAATTGTAGAATTGTGCATATGATAACGTCCTTAGTATTAATGGCTGTGATAGAGAAACCATGATAAGCGATTATGGATTGATGAGATCTCTGGCAATCACATTAATGAGTTTGATACTTAAATATCTGCTGGTGATGTACTTGTATTAAACAAGGCATTGATAGTATAAACGGAGAGACTAGCACGTATTAGATGTCTTACGGCTTTAAGGGCGGGGATAGATCTCGTCTATCGAAGTGTGTAGAAGACACCTTGGGTTTGTACGTGGACGTGTATTAGAGGGAATGCGTACGCAAATCGACCCACTTACACGGATAAGTGTCACTGTATGTGGCGGTTGTGTAATTATCCTTAAGACCGGAGTGTCGCTGGCATCACGGTGTGGATTGTCGTACTTTGACACTATTGAGGTTTTCCACAGCCACGGGAGATCATGCGGTAGTGGTTGGGTATGATGCTTGAAAGCATACGGAGTATACATGATTGGTCTTCCGGGAATCGCGTATCATATGATTGGGATCGAATATCAGAAATAGCCTTCTTATAAGGAATGTCTTACTCTCGTGAATGTCTTTTTTGCAAAGTGGGAGTAAACGAGTTACTTCGAGAGAGCATGATATCCAGTTATAAGATACGGTCGTTGATGTTTTGACACTCGACTAACGTCCGTATGGATGTGTATTACGGCGATAGGATTGTATGGATTACACGAGTAAAAAGCTGTTTCGCATGAAAGGTAGTAGTCATTGCATTTGACTCTTAGATAATTAGGGGGTCCACGGTGTGTTCGGTAGACGCAATCCCGTGATCGTTAGGCATGAAAGGGCATTTTTCGTAAATTGCACTTTATGTATGCATGACGGCAACATATTCGGAAGCACCATCGGGTCAGCACATTGTATGGAAACATCCCCAGCCGGATTAA